>JAAMPD010000477.1:0-50021 GCA_025266255.1 Trissolcus basalis | reverse complement strand
ATATATATATATATATTTACGTATGTTAAATTATATTCAATTGATTCAAGTTAACTTAGTTTAAATTTATTCCTTAGTTATAAAAAAAGTCAATTAATAGTTAATCAAAAATTTAAAATCAATTGATCGCAAGGCTTTTAATAATGTTTAAAAACATTAATTTCGATCATGTTTAAACGTTTGAAATTTGTTGTTGATATTCTAAATGGGAAATACGCTGATTATTCTAAAAGCTTGAACCCGTTTGGTTGTCTTTGGCTTTTCCAATTGATTTGATGATTAACGACGTCATCGAGTAGAAATTAACGCAACGTTGAGTTGGACCCTGTTGTTTCTCGTACGTGACGTAGCCATACGAAACTAGATCGGTGCCGTTTGTATATTTATAATGATTGCAATCGTTTGTCGAAGGTAGACAATGATTGACGGTAAGAATGTGCGGTGATTAGCGATGTTTATCTAAAAAGAGAAAAAAATGAAAAACAAAAGTCTAGAAAATGAAAACAATCTCTGGGGCTTCCTTGCTGTAAAACCAAACAGTTGTTTGTTTAACGATTCGATTGTAGTTTGCATATTTTTATATCAAGATTTCTCGAAATTTCGTCAATGCACCTAGTTGAAACAGGACGTTTCATTCGAAAACCCCTATCGATGTCAATGTTAACAAATTGAAATCTTTGAATATCATTAAAACGAAATAATAATAATAATAATAATAATAATTGTAAAAATCCACATGTTCGTACCGTCGCTCTGGTGTATGTGTACCTAATGTACTTACTCTTTCTTATCACTCGCGTTTCATTTTATAAATCAAGACATGATTGTAACGAAATTGTAAAGGTGTAAAAAAAAAGGACGTAACGTTTTTGGTTTCAATTTTGAATTTTTTCATTTTTAATTGTTTGAATTTTTGATTTTTTAAACAGCATTTTACAGTCATCGATAAAACGCGAGTCTTAAGATAATACGAGGAAAGACAATAATTAAACGCAGCCTTATCCAATGAAAGTATTTACAATCTCATTCCTGCGCGTTCCTTGAAACTTGTGGTTTTCGCGGCTCATTTTCTTTTCCGTTTCCTATGATTGTTATTTTTAATCTCATTTTTTCGTCAAGTTTCGCAACGAGAGTTGTAAAATGATACGCACGCATGTTATAAGTTACACACTACACTTCGGAGAATGCATTTTTTATTTTCAAGACGACCTGATTCTGAACGGAATCTGAACCAAGTCCGGCCAGGCAGAAAGTTTATTCAACTATTAAGTACTGTGATGTTGGAAAAAAAAGACGGTACAAGATTTTTGGTTAAGTTAAGTGACTTTCTTAACTTTTCAACAACTTAGGTTCTAAGATTATTTTTATGTTTCATTTTATAGCATTTTTCAATTGTATAAAACGGCGTTGATTTTTAAATGTTTATTTTAATTTTTGAGTGAACAATTTTTGTTTGCAACATTCAAACTTAACTTAAGTTTGAGATTTTGTTTTATCTGTTGTAAAAATGATATATTTTTTGGTTGATTTTTGAAACACCAGAATTGTTGATTTTACGGTCTCTTTCAAGGATCGCAAGGACACTGCAACTAATCTAATGAAAGAGAAGAAAAAAGAAAACAAATCTTAGGTCGTTGAACGTTAATCGTGTTGGTTAATAAGCAAAACAAATATGAACTTATTTGTAAGCGTACGAATTATTTATAGCTCGTTTTAGGGTGTAAATTATATATACTAGGTATCACGCTTGGTACAAAAAGAAAATGAACGAATCATTTGTTACTTCCTTTTTGGCCTACCTCTAAGTCAATAGTTAGATTTTCGGATCGTTTATTGGGAACTTGTTTCTTATATTCTAGGCCTGCCAATTTTTATAATTAAAAGTTGGTCGAAATAAATGTCAGAACTGCTTAACTTGAGCGATGAACGTGCGTTGCAAGTAGCGTTGAATTGAAGAAACTTTCGAAGAGTTTCTCGTAAGAAATAATGAATAAAATATAAGGTAGAACAAAAGCGCTGATTAATTTATAGTTAAATTGATGACTGGGGGCTAGACGGGATGTGCAAACTTGTTACATGTGCAATGTTCAATGTACAACTTTTACTCGACTTCAACTTTGTAATCTTAGAGATGTTAAGTTTGGAATTAAACGAGAGAGATGAAATTTTAAGACGAATTGTTCAATGTGATTGTCCACGCATGTCATTGTAAATGTAAAAACAAAAAAAAACGTATTTGCTATCGAATGCCGATGTATCGATGTATGTATTTTGTATAACTGTAGGATCTTGTATGTAGTTCGAGGTAACCGAACGTTTGCAAACTAGAAGCGAAATTGCCAGAATTATATGACTTGCAAATTGTCATTGTAACCCATTACACCAGTATGAAAGTATATTCAACTATAATGTCGATATAACTTTATAGCAACCGCGGTATCAATTTTGTCAACGGTTACTGTTGGGGGGTGTGTCATTTTTTAAATAATCTTAAACCAAAATTCAATGTCAATATTGCATCTCTCCAAGTTTTGCATAAAAGGAACGAAAAAAGGAATTTCGAAGGAAGAAAGTTCAATTATGAAAATAACACACTTTGGTCATTCAAAATATCTAGTCAATTCGCTAGTCAATTAATTTAAAAAGTCACTCAAGTGTTAACTATAACGAAGCAGATGGAAGAAAAACTGCGCATCTGCTTTTGTAATATTTAATAGGTGGCACAAATACGCCTATTAAAGTTACGCAACTCCAACAGTAATTCGTCATGTGTAAACGAGAAGAAAAAAGAAATTAAAGGTATAGTGATAAACAATTTTAAATGAAAAAAAAAATTAAAAGATAAAAAAGTATAATGATAAAAAAACGCCAGTTACAACAAAAAAGACTAAATCAATAATCGATGAAAGGAAAACAAAGGTCGTCCAGCAAGAAGAAGAATTGCAAAATGAGTTAGACAGTTCTGACGTTCTCATATATCTTAAGACTTGTAATAACGCGCTAAACTTTGAATCCTAACGGCCTTAGACAGGCTCGCATTCAAGAAAACTAGTCACTTGTACCGTTAACAACATCTTCAATTTAATATTAAGAAATTTGGGTAAGTGCATCTCTATTGAATGGCCAACCGGTGTTGAAATTCTAAAATATTTGCAAAATTTCAAAGTACATTTTACTTAAATCAGAATCGAACTTGAGCCTCTGAGTGCGAGAACACTGTTGTTTTTCCATTATTTACCATCCTAAATGATTTTATTTTTTTTTTTTAGAATAAAAAAGTTGTTAATTTGTTAAACACGATGACGGCCGTTGATTGATGCATTCACCCAGTCGAATTGTTAATTGTTATAAACTTTTTACATGTTGGAAAGAAAAATTAAAAATATTGGCTCCCGGATGGATTCGCTGATCTATCAGTAGACTCTTTCTCGGAGACGAAGAATTATGAATATGTTATGTTAATCGGGCATCAACGAAAAATGTCGCACCATTGATATATCTAAGCCGAGCTCGAAAAAGATGCAGGAAAAGTGTTTTTCCAAAAGAGATATCATCGGTTTTGGATCTGTAAAACTTTTGACCATTCCAGTGACCAATTACGGTAGAGCGTAGAGTGTGTATATAAAATATAAATATACATATACATATACATATATATATATATTTCTATACGTCCTGTTCTTTGTTGCGACGATTCACTGGCGAATGTCAAATGAAATTTAATTATATACCAGGTTGGATTTTGTTCACCGTTTTCCTTTTAATATGACACGAAATTAGACAAATTTTACAAATAGCGCCCCATCTATGATCGAAAATTTACTGTTCATAAAATATGTCATTTTTTTCGTGTACAATTGATAGCAGATAGCAGAAAAAGAAAGAGTATAAAAACAACTTTTTTACAATTCAGAGCAATTAAAATAAGTGAAAAAATGGACAAACTTTATTTTGTAGATTTTCAAAATCCAACTTGGAATTATTTTCTGGCTACCGAGTCAATATCAGTAGTTTTCGACCTCGCGATCAATTTTCCACGTGCCCTTATAGATGGTAGAAAATAGGTATTTCCAAATTTGGCTTCATCATTCCCCCCCCCCCCGATTTGCAAAAAAGCATCAATGTTCCAGTGAAAAGTTCATATCATTACAGTCTGAGTACAAGTTAGCTAGATTCATTTTAGGTAAAACCAAATATAATGCTGAAAATAGAAAAGAACGTTAAATAATTATCGAATTCAAAAAAAAGTTTATTTTATTCAGAAACAACACCAATGGTCGATTAAAAAAAAAAACAAGAGAAACAAAAACATTGGATCTTCCTTTTATCCTTTGTGTGACCTTGAGGTTGTTCTACATCCGCTGTTTGAGGAATTTAAATTTCAAAGGTATATTATTATTTTGTTCTCAGTTTATGACTTGACAAACATCATTTTATCTTGTGTTTCTTCTGATTGTTTTATCTTGTTATCATTTCTGTTTTGATTATTTCGTTTGTTTGCTTGGAATTTTTCCTGACTTTTTCGATTCATTTTCTTTATTGCTTGTTTTGATTCTTGTTATAGATGTTTGATGATTCATGTTAATATAAACAAGTGAACGAATAGAACAGCCTTGACGAAAGACAAACAAAATAGTGATAATTAATCTTGGCTCAAAGATGAAAGTAATACGAAGGTAGTTGAATAGCACTATTTCATCTCTCGACTACCGGGGATCAAGCCGTGATGTTTGAATATTTGCACTTTACCTTAGAACGCATATGGTAGATTTTCATAAAGGACAGAGATTGCAACTTTGTTTGGCTGTACTTGAATTGCGTGATTGAATGACATTTATTTTTGGAGCTTTTTACCATCCCGTAAATACGTAAATACGATCTGTTTACCGAAGTTAGATTAAGCTTGATTAGAGGGTTCAAACGCTACTGCACCAAGAACGATAATCGAAAGAATTATAAAAAAAATATAAACAAAAACGTACGTATATATATATATAAATAATTAATTGAATACCATTAGGAGTGACATTCAAATAAACATTTAAATCCTAAGGCGTCAATATTTAATAGAACTAGCTTATGTAATATGATAAAAACAAACAAACAGTTCTTATATATTGTAAATAATTGTTGTCCCGGCGTTGTGGAAGATTTGTTTTTGCGCATGTGATTCTTCGTTTTTCTTTTCTTTTAGAGGAATGTATATGCGGATACATATTCATGCCTGGTAGAAAAAGAGACGTTAAAGATAAAAATATACGGTATAGTTAACGTTTACACGCACCGCAAAAATGCATTTCCAGACAAAAAAAATAAAAAGAAAAAAATGAATAAGTAAGAAAAACAAACATCAATTTAATATGACAGTTATAACCATACGACGTTAGCCAGAAGACAAGGAAAACAAGTCAGTAGATGTTATGTACTCCGGTGTACTTAAATTAATTAAATAAAAGCTATTGCTAAGTACTTTCACACTGCTTTTCTTTCATCTTCTCTGTGAAATTTTTTATTACATTATGTCAAGAAAAAATGAACTCGACAATCAAAATAGAAGCTCCTTCTCGAAAATTTATCAAAGTAAAAAACTGCAGTTCTTAGTTGTTTATTAATGATGAATTGTGAACATTTTTTCATTTTCTTTTTGAAAACATATGTTTTTCAGAATTCAGGCAAGGTTCACAACAGTTGTTTTCAGAATCCAGAAGTAAAGTTGAAAATCCAAATGTTGAAAGAACTTGTTGTTGCAATAAATCAAAATATTCGGCCTTGTAAGAAACGAAAATGTTTTTATTAATAAATCAGATTGTTGAATTTTTAATGTACGTATTTTATTTTTTAGTTATAGAAGTACTGAAATTAAGCACAAAATTACAGAAGGTTTGTTGACTAAAATTCAAAACTAAAAAATATTATTAAATGTAATAGTTTGTTTGGTTTGAAAACATTGCAGATATTGGAAAGAAAACTGAAAGACGAGCGCACCTAAGATGCCGAAATGAAGGGGAAGGATCATCTCGCAGAGAGAGGTTGCATCAAAAGAAAAATAGAAGAATTCAGACGTGTCTGCGTGCGGAAACAGAGGAGCCTCTCGACTTGTCCAAATCCACGCGATTTAATTCTTCTTTGCTGCGGCAGATCGATCGGCTTTTAAAAAACAGTCAAAGGCTCAGGATGAGATTCATCATTTTCCAATCAACTTGGCCTCTTTGAATAACGCCCAAGTGCCTGAACAATTCAAATTCGAAGATAGTAAAAGTCAGACGTCAAACGGATGTCAAAACAAATTCGAACAAGTAAAGACAAATTTGTATAGTTTCAAATCATGGCAAATTTGAATTTTTAAAATGTTATATATAAATATATCTTGAAATGTAAATTAGAAAATGCATAAATTTTGCAGGAGAGATTTTTATCAGAACAACTCGAACCGATTATTATAGAAAACGATGATGTGAAAAGGAACCCAAGTTATATAGTGACAGATTCTGTTACAAGTTGTGAAGAACGTGAAAAATTGTTTCAACATCATAACGACTTGATGAATCTGTTGCAGTTACAAAGTCAGACAAAACAGTTGTGCGAACAAGCCATGGAGATAGCAAACAAGTACGGTTTTAAATATTATGTCTTTGACAATAAAGAAATGATGGGTTCCATCTGGACAGAATGGCGTGATGCAAATCAACAGCTTGTAACGCGGAAGAAGGAAATCATGTCGATGAAACAAGAGGTGATAATAACAATTCCGATTATGGCTTAAGGAGATATTTTTGTCTCTAAAATTCTAAAAATTTTAGTATAAAATTTATAAAAAATATTCATTCTGATTGGAATCGCTTAAAAACCATTCAAAAAATCTTGACATGCAGTATTTCAAGATTTTCTTTTCATTTTCCACTATAATTTTTCCTATGTGTTTATGAAAATGCATAATTGAAACTTTAAGCATGTGAGACAATTATTGAAAGAAATTGAATTGAGATTTAATTTATGATAATGTTTAGATCGAATCAATCGAGGAGAAAATTCGCAGTTTATTAGAAAATGTCGGCGGCAATGACAACATGAACATTTAAACCAGCAAGAATGCTAAAACACGCCAGAAAGAATTCGAAAACGTACAAAGCGGATCTATCAAAGAATGAATATTAACTCTTCTAATATTGACTCAAATATTTTTTACTGTACATCTTTTATAAATTGTTTTTTATATAAATAAAACATCACTGATCTCATCAAACAAACGTCATATAAAATATTTCTTTACTGTTAATCTTATATAATTCTTTTTTTCTTATAAACTTAATATCACTGATTGAGAATAAACAAGCATCTATGAAAATCTGTTATAATATATTATCAAGTGTCGATATTTATATTTTATTCTAATTTTACGGTATTGACGACTCGAGCGTGCTGTTCAAAAGATCGTCTATTCCTATTGACAATTTCTTATTCGCCAGCCTGTCCTTCAGTGGAACTTTGAAATACTCTATGTCAAATTCGTCGAGCGTCAGGTCGATAACGTCATTCTCGACAACTGCATCTTCATTAACTGCATCCTCAGTGTCATTCATCGTCAAGTCGATCTTCATCACTCCTTCTCCTTCAACATCCTGCTTTTTCTTTTTACGTTTTTCCTTTCTTCGTTTTTCCTTTCTACGCAACTTTTTCGCCTCTTCCTTTGAGACGCCGCAGATCTTGTAAACAATCGCCGACACGTCCATTTGACTCTCCGTTTGACAATTTTCCTCCTCGACGAGTTCCTTGAAAAACCTGTCCAAGGATCCGTTCAAAATCTCATCCTGCTGTTCGACCTCCAGCACGCGAGCCATTTGGGGATTCATTTTTGTTTTCACAGACTTCTTCTTACGTTTAGGAGTTACCATGGGCGTCAGGCACAAGCTTTCCATCGAGGTGGTCAGATTTTCAATCGGATTTTTCTTCAGAAATTCGTCAATCTTGCGGTTGTTTGACACTTCGGTGGCGGCAGCGGCAGCGGCAGCGGCAGCGGCGGTGGCTTTCTTCTTTCGTTTCTGTGGTGCTCTTTTTGGTTTTCTCGAGTCTTCGTAGTCTTGGACCAACTGGGGGTAACATCTTTCAAGAGTCTGTTGAGGTTCGATGCTCACGAGCTGGTTCGGGCTTTCGCTGAAGCTCGCGTCGTTTTCTTTGTCCGACGTGTTTGTCAGCGTGTAACCCTCGTAAAAACCGTCCTTGTCCTGCCAGACGATTTCGTAGCAGAGAATACCTTTTCTCCTGCGAATCTTGTGAATCCTCTTAGGAACTAGAAAGTGAAGGGATTTTTGTTGTTCGAGTGAGAGGCTGGGCAGATTTTTGAATTGCCACTGAGTTATTAAGGGGAAGATTTTTGAAAAAGCGTATTCTGGTTCCCACGCTAGCTGACGTGTCATAAATTCCTATAACAGAAACAAATCCTATCTATAATATAACAATAAACAAATTAAACAAAATGGACTGAATTCTAAACTATACAATATATCAACTGTATTGACACTGATCATGTAACTAGTTATGATTAATTAATTAACACTAAAAAGAATATTTCATACAACAAATTTATGAACATCCGGTTGTTTCCAATCACAGAGGAGCCTCGATAGTTGCGTGTCCTTCCGAACGAGAAACTCATCAATGATCTCTTGGTTGGGAAAGTCTTCTACCTGCAGAGCTTTCTTTCTCATCGTCAGCTCGTTGTTGATAAGTGCTTTACTTTCTCTAAATACGGATTAAAATATTAAATTTAAAAAATTGTTTGTTTGAGGAATGTCAATAGAACCAATTTATTGAAAGTACTCACTTGAAAGTTTCACTGCACTTTACGGTTGTTCCACAGTCCTCGCAGCCTCTTTTCTGGTGAACTTTAGCCATTCCCAGATGTCCGCAAAGTTGACACAGGTTTGGGTCAGAGATGGCTTTCTCAAGTCTTTCAAACTTTTGGCTGTTTGTTTTCCAACTTTTCAACCTGTAATTTTTCAAATAATATATCAGTTAAACCCAACTTGTTTAAAAATAATTTCAAAGAGAAAAAATGAAATAAACGTATACCTGTCTAATATTTCTTCATCTCTCAAAGTCTTGAACAATTTTAGAGCAGCTTCTTTGCCAATCCTATTGACACCATCCGAGTAATCACAGCCACACAATAAAGCCAGAGCAATCATCTTGTTTCTACCGAGGCCCAAGATCTGTTCGATTCTGTCCATCGTGTAGACGTCAACCGAGCCCTGACATGTGCCTCGGTTGGCCTGTGTCTGAGTACGATAGTTACGGTACACCGTTCGTGCTCCGTACAAAAAACAGTCGCTGTCCTGACTAATGCATCCGTCAACTAGCTAAAAGAACGAAAAAAATTAAAATTAAAACATGTCTTTATAAGAATATAATTTAAAACATTTAAACATGCAATTAAAAAGGTATGACACAACAAAATTCAGGTAAACTAATGTAATTTGATGACACTTGATAATTATATAATACGTTATCAATTATTCTATGGAATTATTAAAATGATGACATTAGAATAATTGAATTATAAAGTTTTAAATTAAAAAGAAAAATGAAATTTACCCCATCCTGATCGAGATATGCACACATCGCCTCAGCTTCTCCAGCTGCAGGTAAACAAAAAAGTCCCATATAATTTAGCATTTTCTCGCACTGTTTCAAAACATGGTTGAACGTGTTCCTTGATCCAGTTTTCTTGGAACTTGTCTTTCCTTCTTTTTCATTCCGAACGTCCATTCTTTTGGCCATAGTTTTATGCTTTAAAGCTGGAGCAGTACCTTCCAAAACAAACACCGGGAAGATGTTATTTTGCAGCATGTATGATGTACGAAAATAAGTTTCTGAAATATAAAAATTTATGATTAAAAATCATTTTTATGTACACATATAATGTTAATTTTCAAATTAAAACTTTCATTATTAAACGCAACATTTGTTCACTGAATGCAATCATTCAATTTTATGAATTGTATTAACTAAAAATTTAATTAATATAAATAAATGTATCATTCAGAAATTGATAAAAGAAATTGTTTTTTCTTCTAGATTATTTTCGTTTGTAATAAAGTTTGTATTAAATTTACATCTATTACTTTGAATTTGAAAAATTATTTTTTGAATGCTGTTTTGTGTTTACAAAAAAAAAAAAAAAAAAAAAATGATACCTCAAGTACATCTTCGGCTGCGGAAATTTTTCGCCAAGTGTTTGGCAATCAACGACCCATCCACTTAGGTCAATAGCCACAGTTTTTCCATGTAACTCATACAATGGTTTTCTCTCACCCAAAGGGGTTACAATGGTCCACAAATCTTTCACACCCATGCTTGCTGTGTTCTTTTCTCAACAAAATAACCAACTCAAAACATTCCGATCTCGAATCTTTAACCCCTGCCACAAATTTGTATACAAACAAACTGGAAAGCAACGTTGCCTGTTCGTCGTTTAGTGTAAGTCCATCATGTAGCGCCATCTATAATAGTCGAGAAATGGTGTTCTAAAAAATACATTTTTTCTGAAACCAAACAATTGAATTCAAAGCAAATAATTTTTTAAACAACAAGAATTGAGTTTTTCGGCGTTTAATAATCCCTTCAAAATTTAAAAAAAAAAAAAAGAATGGAACTTGGCGTCGTCGTTGAAATAAACAGCCGCCATCTTGGATTTTGGTAGTGTCAAGTTCAGTTGGCGTTTGATCTCGGTTTTCGCGCCCGGGGATTTGAACGGTCCCAAAGTCATGATCAGTTTTAATTTTCTAAATATATCTCCTCCTTTAACCCAATGAATCGTCGCGAATCATCGGAATCATTAAATTGTTCACAAGAAAACTGTTTTTGCGGCCTACAGACCGGTACCACCGGAACTTGGGGCAGCAAAACTTTGAAATCTGTGACGTTATTTGTCATCACTTGTCTCATCGGTAACAAGCTGAAAAAGATACCATTTATATATACATACAATTTAAACATTTTTTAAAATAAAAGTCATAAAACAAAATAGTGACAATTTGAGGTTAATAATTTTATTGATTTTCAGCGATGACAGTGAGTCATTTGTGTGACAAATATTCATCTAACAATTCGCTGATCGTTATTCGATCTGAGTTGGGAAATTTGAGAACATATCTTCAAACTTTATCGGTAAACAAAACAAAAATACATTAAAAATTGAGAAAAAAAAAATAATAAATACAAAACAAAAATGAATTAAAAAGATTGAAAATGGTGGTATTTTGCTTAGTTATTTTTTGAAAATTAAAATTATTATTATTTGAAACAAATATAATAAATAAAACAATTCTTTATATTATTATTTTATTTGTAAAATTTGCAGATGGAAGTTCAAAATACGATGGAAATTCGAGACGAATTAAAGATGAAATTAAAAGAAGTCGGTACAGCACTTCCCAAAATGACAGAAGCCATTTCAAAATTGCGCAACGAGGTATCAGAGGGTATATAATTTTTTTTTGTTATGAAAATTTATTAACAGCTCTTTTTTTTCACCCACAATTGTAACATCAAAAATTAACCTTGAATGAATAAGAAAATTTTAGAGATGGGTGTACACACGAAAACATTGCTGAAAGCCGTGTCGATGGAGAGTATTCAAGATTTGGTCAGACGGGAACTTGAAACTTTTAATGCTGACAAAACTGGGATGACGGATTATGCTCTTGAAAATTCAGGCTAGTCGAAATCAAATTATTTAAAAAAAAGAAAAGAAAAAATTAGATTTAATTTTAAAATTAACAAAAATTTATTATAACTTACAGGTGGTTCGATACTTACGGTCCGAGATACGATTCCTTATTCGGCAGGGGAACCCACGTTGACTCTTTTTGGAATACCTTTATGTCAACAACAAAATACACCTCGGGCTATTATACAAGTAATTTTTTAATCATTTTCATTACCAACGTTATTGTTTCACCAATTTTAATATTTTTCTATTTTTGTTATTGAATTTATTCTTTTGATTACGAGTATTTTTTTAATTAAAAGTTTCATCTTCTCAGACTGGAGTTCTTCCTGGCGAATGCTGGGCTTTCAAAGGTCATAAAGGTACTGCTGTGATCAAACTTCTCGGCAAGATTTATGTGACCGGAGTGAGTCTGGAACATATCTCAAATTCGATCTCTCCAACCGGAGACACCTCATCTGCACCGAAAGATTTTTCAATTTGGGTAATATTTTGCATTAACTCATTGGTGACAATGATTTTTACTATTAAAATCAATTAATTTTCTATTTTTACTTTCAGGGATTGGATGATCAGAATGACAAAAAAGGTTACTTGTTTGGAGAGTTCACTTATGATAATAAAGGCCCAACTATTCAATATTTCGAGACAAAAGTATACAACATTAAAAAAAGTTGAATAAAATAATCGAAACATTAAGAATTAATTAAAAAAATTATTTTCAGGAAAGGGCAAGGCAGCCTTATGAAATCATCGAGTTAAAAGTTGAATCAAATCATGGAAACCCGGATTACACTTGCGTTTACAGGATTCGCGTTCATGGATACTTGCGCCAGTCAACTTAGAGATACTTCAAGCATTTCAAGTTTAATTTATTTCTTATGTTATCAAAAATAGGAGTGAAATATACGCAATCAAATAAATGACTTGATTTATTTCTTAGAGATCAAAATGCGCCATCTTAGAGTCTTGATCTGAAAGGATTGATAAAAACGAACGAGGTTCATTAACGTAATCATCACTCAATTTATTTTGTTTTCTTTGTACAGATCTTACGTACTACAGACTAAATTATCTACGAATGTTCAACTGCTACTGTGTCATTCTTTCCGTCACACACTCGCGAAACCATTTATTCTAAAACGCGCTTTGTAATAGATTTTACATTTTTGCTTAGCTCTGGAACGAACTACGGCCCATCGTTAATGCCTAGCTTTACGTAAAATATTGTGAAGATTTTGTTCTTTTTGTTTTTATTTATTAATTTTTTTTCATCAACTTGCCACACGATTCATTCGAGTAATACGTATTAATCAAGGAACATAACATGTATGCAGAACAGTGCTCGTAGTATTTTCGCCACTCGTCTCTATTTTTTTTTTTTTTTTTTTTTTTGTTACTTTAGTTTTCATTTTTCTTTTTTCATAATAATAACATGGTTTTATTTTGTTTTTTTGTATAACATTGCACAACTTTGCTTTAACAGTTACTGTTAATATTAATTACACGCAACAACTAAACAACTTCGGCATTACAAATCGAATATTCTCAACGTTGCTTTCTGAAGTGTTTTGGCTTCAATTCAATAATTGTATTTCCAAAAAATCAGTTGTTTTCCCCACAAATGTAGTTACGAGATTTTTTTTCATTAGAAAAAGAATTTTGATTGATTTTGAACTCTAAATGTAATTTCTAGATTTTTGATCTGAGAATTGTTCAGTTATACTCATAATGGCAAAAAGCTTATTGGGTGTAGTGCATAAGATGGCAAAACAACATCCGCCATCTTAGGTTTTCAATTGAATATGAAATGGCTATATATATGGGATAGAAGCTTGACTGAAAAATTTTAAAACGCGACAAGATTGTGAAAAGTTGTATTGGAACGATTAAATTAGGTTAATTTTATATGTATCAGTTTTAATTTTGATACAATTTTTACGGCAAAGAAAATGGTCGCGTTAAGATGGATGTATTTGGTTTGATATAAAATCTATATCATCACTGATAAAATTCTCGGCTCAGGTTTGAGTGTATACATTGATCTCACACAGAGAGAAGTAGAAATACTGTTCTAACTTGATTTTATATTTGATTTTCATAAAAATTGTGAGTTTAAAAATTCTTATCCATTGTATCCAAATAAAATTTATCTTCTGGTTTTTTTATTTATACAATCAAAATCTCAAGATATGTGATTTATATTTTTTTATGGTAATAGTGCTATGCTATTGATGGGGCGAATTATGATGTGATGTCATGAAATAGAATGACTATATAGAACGTACGTTTAACCTGCAACAAATGAGAATAATTGCCTGCAGCTGAACCGGAACTGCTTTTTTATTATTTACAATTTAAATATAACATCCCTGCAATTGGAGATTCCAATTTAAATTTTGAGTTGAGTTGTAAAATGATATATAAACAGTTAAAGAAACGTAATTAAAACTGTTTGAATCGCAAAATGTCATAACCTATACGTATATATGTATAAGATATAGTGACTTTAAGGTCCGCCATCATGTCACGCGATTCGCCGCCATCTTAGAGGCTCTGAATTTTAGAAATTTCAATCAATTCCAATCTTTTTCATTTTACATTTCATCGATAATCAAAATTTGAATTGGACCAAATTGACTTTTGGTGGGAAAATCTTAAGCACGATTATGAAATAACGTCTTCTATCGTAATCAACAAATGCGTCCTTAGCTTTGTACACAACTTGTTGAGTGGCGAAATACACCTACGAACTCTGTACGCTTTCGAACATGCATCTAGAGATCCTTTGAATTTTTCAACAACATTTTGATCTGTCGTTTTTCGTCCTGTCGTATATATAACATTTTGGGAGAGAAGGAAGACAGGAGAGGAGGGGGCAGGTCTATTATCTATAGTCTTCTGCCTTAGCAACAAATGAAAAAGAAATTTCACTGAAATAATTTTGGGTCGTCCGTTGTAAACTTGGTATCATTCAATCATAGTAATAATTAATTGCCTATTAAAATTTTTGATTTAAATATATCGAAAAAATCTAAACACTCAATTAAAATGTAATTATAGTAACAGAATTTTGTAACTTATTAGATATATATATATATATATATATATATATATATATATATATATAGACTAACTTTTCTTGTTAACTATACNGTTTTCATCTTAGAGGCTGCGAATAATTTTGCAAGCACAATTCTAATGATTTTCAAGATGTAAGCACAAGATGGCGACTTGAGGTCCGCCATCTTATATATTGTTTGAATTGTATATTCAACAGACGATTCAAAATTGTTTCAATATATTGAAATGTTCATACGTATTAATGATTTTTTTTATCGGCTGACGGTAGAACTGTTTGCTAGATCGGCGAAGTGTGCTCTGAATCACACTAGATAATTCGGAGGTCAGTCGTCTAACGCTATCGAGCTATCGAAAATCGGTCGTGGTGCCGAGACGCTGCCAATCATCCCGATTTGTCCGAACAATGATTATGGAGGCGACAGATTTCGTTGTGTAAGCAGAATGTAGAATGTATCGATTGTTTGTTTAATAGTTATTATTTTTGTACTAATTCTTGTTCGTAAAGGCCCAAAAGTTATTGAATCGTATAGAGTAAGATTTCTAAAAAAGACGCGATTCGGAAGGTGTATAGAGGCTCGTAGAAAACGTTTTCATTTAAATTGTGTGAACAGCAAGTGAAGACACGAGATGATAACTTACAATTAAGTATTTATTAATAGCGACGTCGATGTTAAAATTTTAACAAAACAAAAATGCTCCCTTTGTTTTTCTCTTTTTTTCTCCCCTCCCCCTCAAGATTTTTTTTTTTTCTAATTTCATCGGCCAAAACTACAAGCGACCAGCGCTTCACTATAGACAATTTCAGGCGATAACATCGTTAAACTATGTATCTCTCAACTTGATAGTATTTTTTTTTTTTTTTGTTATTATGTTTATCGCTTGTTCGGTAACATTTGGTACAAAGCCACATTCTCAAAGTCTTAACTAATGCTTAACTATATAGTTATTTCGTCGAAGGAAAAACACGAAAGTTGTTTTTGTATATCGAAGAGATTGGTGAAGTTGATAGGTTTTCAGCATGTCAAATTGATTGAGAACAATTTAATTAATTGTCCCCCCCGTCATACGATCATTTTGTCATCGTCACCACAACCGCGCGAAGGTTCGTCAACGTTTCGTCAAGGCATGAAGTTTATTATTAATTGATAATTGTTCAATATATACTATACATACATTATCATTATAGTATCAAAATAAATCACACCGAGTGTAGAATAGAGTTATCATATATTTACATAAAACTTTCTATTTCTCCCACAAATGTCGTTTAATAAAAAGTCCCCTAATATATATAGTTCTACTTCTTTAGCGGCTGTTCGAAAAATACAATTTTTATAGTTTCTTCACAACAAAAATTTATAATCCTGTCAAATTAATTATATTTATAATAGACTATATATAATATAAATATTCATATAGGTCTTATGAAAAGTTTCATTTATTGGATTCATATAAAAACGTATCTTTTATTTTAAAATATCATATAACGGTATATCGTGTTTCAAAACATTGTCAAAAACTGTTTCATTTTATAGAACGAGTTACTTTTTAAAAATATTTTGAAATATGATACTTTTTTCATGATATATTGAAACATGATACTTTTCAATAATATATTTTGAAACGAGACAAAATGTTTTATTGCAAAAACGTTTGTTTTCCAGTAAATAAACAAATTTGTATCAATGTTAATGTATTTTTCAAACGACCTCTAAATGTTCGTTCTAGATGCTTATGCTGCTTTTCTCCGAGTTTTTGTTTTTTTTTATTAATTGTTTCTCTTTTGTTGTCTGTTATGAAATATGCTATAATTAAAATATATCACAGATGTTAATCAAAAACGTTCTATAAAGTAAAACGCAGAACATGTAACAAAGACCCGACGAGGCATCCAGCACGATGTCGTGTGTAATAAACGGCACGCAGAAATCATGATGGCGGATCGCCGAGCGTTTTTGTTCATCTTTTGAGAATTTGCAGAATTCCACGCATTATAAACGACAACGTGACGAAAATCAAAAACTGACAAATATTGTACAAATGAAACAAACAAAAAACACAATTTGAGATTCGTACTAATGTATAGATTCCACGAATCCAATTTCCAATTCGCTAGTTTTTTAATTCTGCTAAGTTTTTTTTTTTTTTTTTTTCAGAGACGAGGTAGAACAAGATGCAAAATCTGATGAAGCCGACACAGAAAAGGTTGAAGAAAATGGTGAAGCCGCAGTAGAAACAAAGAAACCTGGCAGGCAACCTGCAAAGAAGGGAAAAGCTCCTGCTAAAGGAAAGAAAGCAAAGACTGAAGAGGCAGAAAAAGAACCGTATGTTGTGAACATTTCATTTTTCGTTCATAATTTTGTTTTGTGTTTGTTATTCGGTTAATAATGTTAGAGGAACTAATTTGATTCACAGAGAAGAACCCATGGAGACGGATGAAGCAGAGAAAAAATCCGAGGACAGTGAGAAGGTCGTAGAGAACGGCAAAGAAGAGGAAGCGAAAGAAGAAAAAGAAGTGAAGAAGCCAAGGGGAAAACAACCCGCAAAGAAGGGCAAAGCCAGTGCGAAATCTAAAGCAAAAGAATCAAACTCAGAGAGTGAAAATTTAAACGAGTAAGTTCTACGTTTTAGAACCAAAAGCACTATGAGAACAACTTCGAAGGACTCGATTTGTGGGCTAACGTCCTTTGAATTTGTCCTTCCTCCTGTTGCTCCACCCCACATCCTCGGACCTCGTTGATTCCCGACAGTTAAAATCTATGTTTCCTTTTTAACCGATCCTAAAAAATCTTTGTTTTTTTCTTAATAATTTAATTTGATAGTTTCTTTGTTAGATCATTTTGATTTTTTTGTATATTTCTGTTTTATTATAAATATCTATTTTCTGTATTTTAATTCAAAGTGAAAGAACAACCATTTTGTGAACTCTGAATTTTCATCTTAGATTTGAAATACACAGAGCTTTTTCGAACTACCTTCTGAAATTTATTTTGAGTTACCTCTCAGTTTTTGTCTGTACTTTGATGTATAATTTCAATAATTTTTCGTCAAACATTCTTTTACGAGGTAAGTTCGATTTTGGAATTTAACTTATTTGGGACTTGTTTAATGTCAGTCTTGTTATCATCATACAGAACAAATTAATTGAAAACCCTAACAAGTTTTCCCCAACTTTCGTGCACTAAAACGTTAATTGATCAAACTCAAAATAAAACGATATATCATTTCGACATTTCTCATTGTAACAATCTCATTCTAAGTACCCTTGGGCTTTTTCATCCACAGTTGGTCATTTTTTCTCGTTTCATCAGTTTCTGTTTCTGAATTCTGTTTCAGTTTCTGTGCTTGATTTGTATTAATTATCTTCTCTCTTTTCTTTGCAGCGACGCCGAGGAAGGCACGAAAGAGGAAAACGCCGGCGAAGAGACAGCAGAGGTCGAGGCTCAATAAAAAAAAACCATTGAAATGAGAGACAATTGAAAATTTTTTATTGAACCTTGAGGGGAACAATTTGGATATCACACCCTCGTTCATTTTGTTAACGAAAACAGAAAACCCATTTTTCATTACTTTTGTCCTCTTTGTTTCGTCATAATCTTAGATATGTTTTTTAAAAACATTTTTTACCAGAACTGTCAAGTCAATTGTCGTCATATTTGTAACAATTTTTAGTTTGGAGAAGAGTTGAAACTTAGATTGCGTGTCAAACACTTTTATGGTAGTCACTTCGGGGGATGTTAACAAACAAATTACGAACTTTCGAGTTACCGCTGAAAGTTGTTACTCGTGGCATTTATTTTATAGTAAAACGACATAATCGTAAGTGTACATAATCGAAGCAACAGCGACATCCTAGTTTTGTTTTACTTTTTTTGTGTTCAAATCAAGATGAGAATGTGGAAATCTAATTTCAATCAAACGAATCAACAGCTGTTTCGTTTGGTTTTACGTTTGTTTTTATAGAACGTCGTTGTTGTGGGATATGTGTTTCTGCGAGCAGCCACTTTTTGTAATACAATCAAATTTGTCATTAAACATTTTGTAAAAGTAAACAGAACAATTTGACTTGTTTCTTTCATATTTATTATTATTTCTTACACACTTCAAATCAAATTGGGACGGAATTAAATTTGAATTTCGCGCTAACCAACAGGTGGCGCTACCTAGCTCTATTATCGACCCAAACATAACCTCAACGGAGTGTCAAAGACAGACGATTAGATTTGGTTTGAATGTTTGTTTTTTTTCTCCGTAGTGGGTTGTAATTGATCTTTGCAATTAATGATGCCTTCCCCGGATGGGTTTGTACTTTCCGGCGGCGACGCAAGATTTAACGACCGTCAGAAACAACTGTTCAGCCAGTTACAAGATGCCGAGAAAAGCTTCAACAAGGATAAAAATTTGTCCCTGTCAGACACAGATCGACGATCACCCACGCGTAATTCAAGTAATCCCATTTTTTAATTAACATTCTAATATAAAATTCAATTCAAATTAGCAACAATCAAATCAACAACAAAGACACCTCTTTATTTGTCAAAAAAATGAAAACAATCAAAGATACAACTTTCATATAAACATGCATAGATTTTTACTGATAATTTTATTTACTTTTCAATAACTTGATTTTTAAATGTACATTTATTTTTGCAGCATCACGAAAATTTCAACCCAAACGTCCAGTGAAAAAGTTTCAAGGTCGTGAGAGTATATTCAAAGCACCAAACGCAGTACCAAGGAATCGTTCAAGCCGAAACGTCTCAAATGTTCCTGGGTACCACAGAAATCCGACAAAATGGACCAAATACAGTTTGGAAGATTCGCCAGACGTGACTCACAAGAGCAATACCCACGCTGCGTTATCATTTTTGAATCAGCTGAGGGATCGTAATAAGAAAGAGCCAGAGGAAGAGGAGATGGATGTGGAAGAGAGCAAAGGAGACGAACAGGGTCCTTCGAAGAGAAACAAAGATGCAGACCGAGTGATGTTCAAGAAAAAAGAGAAGAAAATTGAAGAACAGGCTGAGGTCGTAGAGAAAGAGGACAAACCGTTCTTTAGGAGTAGCAAGCTTATCATGCCAGAACTCGTGGTTGGCGAGAAGAAGAAGAAGAATAAGCCGAAGGTGACGAGGAGAAGGCCTGAAGATTGTGATAAATCGATCGTTAAGTTGGGCCATTTGGATGAGGATGAAGGCGATGGGGACTAAAAAAGTTGATGTGAATTTTTGTAAATATTATAAATAGATTGAATGTATTTAGGTTTTAAGTACCATGTATAGAGCACATCAAATAAATTTGTTTATTTTTTTTCAAGTGATGAAACAATATAAACAATCTAGACTATGGAGATGAATAAGTATTAACCCTTTATAGGCCAAGGACTTGAATAAGTTTAATTTTTATCAAGTTTTAGGATTATAAAGTATACATCAAATGAATAATATTAGCACCAAATTAAAAATAAAACCAAGTAGTCAAAAAAGGGTGATTTCAAAACAAAATTCAACCTTCAACTCAATTGTCTTGGATGAAAATTTGTACGTATTATATTTGTGCAATGTTCAATATAATTATTCCATAAAATACGCCTGGGTGTCATTTTTTATCGAATTAAGTAGATGGGGTAACTTATATCCCAGAAACCTATAAAGGGTTAACAAAATAAGTTAATTTCAGTCTTCCTTTTGATTTTTTTTATTTCGCAACAACTTTTGTAGTTAACTTGTTAATTGTTAAAACTATTTGTTATTGTTGAATCCAAAAATTAAAAACTCAGAATTTAATTGTACAATAGTTTTGATTAGATTCGTAAAATTTATATAATGTTATTCAATTTTAAGGAACGAAACAAGATTTGAAGATAGAAAAAAGGCATCACAAATCGGAAATTGTGAAAGACCGATTGTCGATTAATTGAAAGGAAACTGCGGAACGAAAGGATGTATGTACAAATTATTATTTGTCGAAACGAGGGCGGATAATTGCAAAAGTCTATCAGGTCCAGGAGGCTGACGTAGCGAGCGCACACAATGCCAACCCCTCGGTGCTCGACGGGTTTCTTAATTGGAAGCTTGGGGTTACAGGTAGCCACTGTACACAACGACTCATAAGCCGCCGGACGCGGGCAATAGATGGCAAATGGATTGTCTGACGAGAGAGTCCAGTCAGCGCATCAATTTCGAATAAGATCTTTGAAACATGATTGGGTTCCACGACGTGGGTCAGATAACACGACGTTCTTTGCCCTCGAAAAATGCCCGGCCTCCTAAACATTGCAGAGGCAATTTTCTCAACAATAACCGAGCTCTTTCCCTCTTGATGCAGCGCCATCTACACTTGAGCGTGCGTGCCGCGTGCAAACATCTTAGCGCTTTTTGTTTTTTCCCTCCGTTTCATCGAGGGAAGATACGTACACCATCAATGCCGCATTTTATCTCTTTCCATACCGCATTCAGTCCTTAAATTACTATTTTTTATAGCGCGACATCTGCTGACATTACTTGGAACTTCATTTATAGTCATTTAGTTTTATTAATTCGAATTCATTTGTTGATAAGTTTATTGATAAATCAAAATTTTTTTTAATTTTGAAATTTTCTGTAATTATTTTTATTTTGTTTTAGTTTTTTATAGTGCACCTTTTGCTATAGAATTAATTGAAACCTCATTCATAGTCGTTTCCATTTCTAATTTGAATTGATTTGCTGATAAATTTAATGGTAAACTATTATAAATATTTACATCCTTCTGTTATTACACTTTTGCTTTTTTAGTTTTTTATAGTGCGCCTTCTGTTGACATTAATTGAAACTTCATTTATAGTCCTTATCTTTTTTAATTTGAATTAATTTTTTGATAATTTAAATGATGTAAACTAATAATATTTAAAGAGTGATACTCAATTGCGCCGGATGAGATAATTTCATATGCAGTTGCGCCTAAATCCATGTGCAGTTCCGCCTAATTCTGCGTCCATGCAATTGCGCCGGAATAAAAAAAATATATGCCCTTGCGCCGAAAATAAATTCATAACAAATATCAATCATTTTTTGTATTCAAAATCAAGATCGCAGGCGCAGTATGCTCGGTGCGTATTGAAAATTCATACACACAATTGAGTCGATTTCGCAGCCTTGTCAATTTTTCTCAGAGCAGATCTGATTATGACTGACAAGTGTACAATTTCAATTCGGCGCAACACATATATATTTTGATTCGGCACAACTGCGTAATCTAAAAGCAGGGTTCTTATCTATTTTTTTCATGTCGGCGCAATTGTAGAAGCCCCTATTTAAAATGTTGACGTTTTTCTGTAATTATTTTTGCAGTTCTAGTTTTTTAGAGTGCACCATCTGCTAGCATTAGTTGGAACTTCATTTATAGTTTTTTACTTTTCTCATTTCAATTGGATTTTTTGATAAGTTCATTGATGAATTGAAATTTTTTTAATTCTTGACAATTTTTTTTTCTATTATTATTATTTTTGTCATTCCAGTTTTTTTTTGAGTGCGCCATCTGCTGGCATCAATGAGAACACTAAATTTTTCTAAAATACACTTAAATCACCTAAAATGTATATTACTTTTCTATCGACCGACTCAATTTTACCATTTCTAATCTCAAACTTGGAAATGTTTATTTGTCCCAGTGATTTGCAGTTGGGTTTGTTTTGACGTTAAACAAGATTGGAAATGTTTTGGGACTGAAGAAAAGCTTAAGCATAAGGAAGATACCAAAGCATCCCCGCGAAAGTCTGAGACACTAAATTATCCTAGCAAGACAATCAAAGTCATTTGCTTTTGGCATGTATTGAAAACGCGAAACTAAGACAGATTCGGTGTATTAGTTATAACGCTACCGCAGGAGCCCTTTACATAACCGGCGTGTACGTTTGGAAGACGTCACGTCAGATGCAATAACCGACGGTGCTTTGGCAAGTTGCAGTCGCCGGGGCAAAATGAGAAACGGGATGTTGTTCTTTTCGTGCCACGTTCGGCATCGGGGATAACAGCGAAAGAAGTGGTAAACAACTCGTCGGCGGTAAACATTTTGTCCGCAAAGTTTCGGCGGAACAATATTCGTTAACTGGCGGGGCTAACTGTTTGAAGAAAAGAGCATCAGGACTCGAATGTAAATACACACCGGGTCCCATTCTCTTTTTTTGTCCCGCTCAACCGATTCCCTCGGAACAATCAAAGTGATTTCGCCTTTTACCAGCAACTGCCTGCACTCGTCATCTAATTGTCTTTGAATTATCTTGCCGTGTAATCGCCGCTTCTTTACCGTCTGAGTGCAACAAGTTATTGGACCGTCCCTGACCAGCGGACAAAGCAAAGTTATTTCCTCCAAGACAAATTCCAGAAGCGTCCTAATTGTTGGCCGAAGCATTTTATCTGCTCGCGGAAGTTCAAATCAAATGTACAAAAAGCAAAAACGAACAAATTCTATAGTGAAACTGCTAAGAGTTTTATGAATGTTTGTTTTTGTTTCTTCTTTTTGTACACATAAAATTGTGTTTTTCAAATGATAATTAGTTATATTAAGATTGTTATAGCAAAATATAAATATTTTTATTTTAAATAATTTATATTATTTCATTATAAATTATAATTTTTATAATTATTATTAACATTTTTAACTAAAATAACTAACTAAAAAATTTTTTTCTTACTTATGGATCGATGGGGATTTGAACTCTCGACCTTCGAAATTTCAACTAAAATTGTACTAATATTTTTTATTTGAAAATTGACTTCAAATAATCTTAAAATTAATATAAATGAATTAATTAAACAGACTCCAAAAACATTATCCATAAAGTATAAAAACAATACAAATAATTATCATTTGAAAAACTTATAGTTTTAAATACATTTGGGACAATTTCCATTAACTATAACAAGTTGTTGACTTCTCTTTATAATTAATCTTCCAAAATCAAAACCAATTTTAAAATATTTCATGTAAATTCTCAGATTAAAGGACGTTTTTTTTTTTTTTTTTTTTCTTAAAACGTCAGAATTTTTTTAAAATCGAACCATGTGTACTTTTATTCGGCAAAGTATGAAAACATTTCACAAACTCAAAATGGAGATATTTGATTACAACCCAAAAATTCATCTAGACATGTTTGTATTAGTAGATTTGAATTGAAAATGACAAAAATATCAGACTATTTGCACAAAAGTAAAACACGTCCCACTTGAATTAACCAAATAGAACTTGTTCAATTTGCACGTGTGCAAAGATTGCTAAAAGTGAAATTTATTTCAACAATTGCAATTTTTACACGTTCAAACAATTTTTGTAGAAGGAAACTACGATTTTTTTCACCATCAGAAGCGAAACGGAGTTTGATGTTCGAATCTGTAAACAATAGTGAGAGCCTGACGGTGATGTCGTGTTGCCGAGAGATAATCGATACTTTGTTGTTTTTTTTTTTTTTTTTCACAGATGAAGCTAGTTGAATACAGATGCAACCTGTTTGATTTATAGATGCGTCACTGTTTTTGAAAAGAATGTAAGTTCGGATTTGCCGAGAATTATGGAAACAGTCGGCTGATGCATNTAAAAAATGCCCGGCGCTCAAGATTTATGCGTTGACGGGCACGCAACAATTCATCATTGCCTCGCCTTTTCATTCCGACGTGCAACTTCTGGCCACCAGGATTTGATTACAGTTCGGTCTTTAAGACTGCTAATCAAGAGCAAGTTTCAGCGACGTTTCTATACCCCTTTTAAGCAACTACAGCTAAGCATGGTAATTCGATCGAAAAACAATATTCAATTTCATTATATTCAATAATTTCACATACGTTTCATTAAATCAATTATTCTGAAAATTAATTAATCAACTGAAATTTTAAATATTTAACGAATAATAGGTTTCAATTTATCATAACATTTATTTTTCAATTTATTAATTAAAACAAGTACAGGAATAATTTTGTCTAGTTAAGTATTATGAAAAAAAAATGGTTGATAAAATTTTATATATGATCTCCACAATATTATGAATATCCCAAAATGTAATATTATATAGAATGATATTACCTAATTAGACACAATATAATTTATCAAATTTATATGATTCTATATTGTTTCAAATGACTTATTTGATTTACTATAATTCATTGGGGCACATTTGCCATATGATATTTATTTTGTCTAAAAAATGAAATTACAATGTTATTTCACAGTTACGGGAGTAAATTTGATGCCACAGTATGAAATGAAACTATACGTATGAAATCTGTTATATATGAGTTTCAATGTACATTTAAATGCATTTACTTTGCAAAATTTTTGCAATTAATAAATTATCACATAAAGTTAAATGAATTGAACCACACGTATAAATTATTCGGTAAATTTTGTTTATAATTTTTGCCGGTATAAATTTATTATGATTTTCAACGGAGTTTTCAAATTAACAGTTGTAACAGTTAACATTTATGAATTCATTAATACGTTTTATACGATTCGATAATCATTATTAGTTTTAAACTCAACTTTCATTATTTTTATTTTAAGACGTCTGTCTTTTTATTTACAATTATATTTTTGTCTTTGTGGGTATTTGTATAAAATATAAATTTAATATATTATACATCATATAATCACTAGTTGCCGTCATATATTTCGAACGATTATTGGTTTTATAAAACTATAATGAAAATTAAACGTTCGAGATAATTGTTTAATACAAAAATTCAAAATTTTAGTTGGAAACCACAAGAGCCGGACGGTTCCAGCCACCTTTTGGAACGTTTAATGGAACCTCTTGATTCTGGACAAATTAACTGTAGCAAGGCAGCGGGATGAAGTTATAATGATAGCCGGTGAAATAGTCTATCGCCATCAAGCCGGGAGGTTCATCGCAGCGCGTATTAAATTAGAGTGTGTCCTGCAAGTGAAATTCAGCTTGTGCCGTCACACAAACTTGAACAGTGGGCGGTCGACTGCGCATTCGGAGGGCTTTTTTTCTCGTCCGCCATGGAATGATAAGCTTATTTGTCAATGCCGTCATAAACCCGAGCTTTTGATCTCGGCATCTGGCTGTGACCGTTATCTGCGCCTTATTTGATACTACAAAGTCACTAATCGGAAACCGATACGCAATTCAGCCGCGAGCTGAGTGGATGCATTACGTTACTTCGCCAGCGTCAATCCATCCATAGGCCATGGGGTTAAACCATGATGAACTGGTGCGCACAGCTTGAGAGCCGCTCTCACAAAGGCTCACAAATCCCTCGCATGAAAACCAACCGACAACATTCATCCTGATACACACTTTGGCCTGTGAGAGCAAGAGAACAGTTCAAAAAGGACAATTTGTATTGTAAAAAAATGGCTCCTCGCGCTTGACCACCTCCGAATGATGGTTGCGAGCAACACCGTTGAGGGAACGACGATTAATGCAAACCAACTGAGATGGAAACAGTTTCCACTTTAGCATCCCAAGCGAGAGGCTTGGATTGAACGATTTAAGAGCGAATAATATTGCAGAAAAATTATTAATCAATGTTTTAATTACACTGTGTAACAAAATGTTACAGTTGAAATTGTACCTATCTTTTTGATTGTTATTTTTTGTTTCTTTGTGTCTAGAAAGTTTTCAAAAATATACATCAAATGAAAAATTTTGCTTCCAAATTGGAAGAAAATACCCGTTTTAATTAGAAAAAGCTAATTTTCGTGTCCCACCGAGGCAAACTTTTTACAAGAAAAGATCTATATTTTGTCTTCTTTATTTTTATAAAAGAGAAAAATTTCTCTTTTTTAATTTATCAATTAGATATTAGTAGGGTAAAAGTTTTTGTTACAAACATGGTCTATCGTTGGGTCTTTCATGTATGAGTGATAAAACTAATTAAGATGATGGTTTTTCATTGAGAGAAAAATATATATAGTATAAGTTCAAAAATTTTTAGAAATTTTACCATACTGTATTACAGTAACGTGGTCATGAATACAAATAAAAATAATATCTTTGTCATATGATTTTTTATTGAAAAATGTATGGAAAAAATATAATATCGATAAAAATTTCGCATTTATTGTTTAGTTGTTTAATCTAAGAAGATTGTATGATATCGTTACTGTACTGTTTGATAATTTTGATACAATCTTTTTTTCTTCGTGCAAAAAAACCGTGTGTAAAAAATCACACCGAAATATGAAAAATTGTATCCTGCCAAATTTGTGAAAGTGTCACTTTTTTTCTTTCAAAATTTCCATTAAAACGTGAAAAATTGTATAATATTTACTATAAAATAATGAATTATGTTTAAAAAATCATGAAAATTGTGGTAGTAATAATAAATCAAAAATTATATTGATAATTTATTTTATGATCGAATATTAAAATGATTTCAAAAATGTACGATTCAAAAGCAACCGCTGTTGTAAAAATGAGACCGAAATTCAAAAATTGAAAAAAAATTGTTTTGTGAAGTTCCTGAAAATGTCACTTTTTTCTATGAGTACACGGAGAAAAAAGTTCAGAATAATAATCTTTATCACAAAAAATTTGTATAATTTTCACCAAACTGGTGATTTCATAATTGGAGGAGAGAATGCATTTTGATCAAAATTATTAAACTATTTAGTTAAAAATATCACAAATTGAATACTTTATATTAAATGTTAGGTCATTATTATAAAATATTTTTTAATTTAAACAGTTTGGTGAAAATTGGAATTTTGGAAAAAGTTTGGAAAACCGATGTTTTTCTTTGTGTATCCGAACATAAAAAATTGAAAAAGCCGAAATAAAAAAGCAAATTTATTGCTTGAATTTATTATAAAATAATAAATTATAGACTAAAAAAATCTCCAAAATAGTAATATTAATAATAATAATAATAATAATAATAATAATAATAATAATAATAATTCAAGAATTATACTGAAAACTATAATAATTCGGATAATTTATCAAGATCCAATTTTAAAATTAATTAAAACAAATGTACCATTCGAAATTGTCAACAGCATAAACCTCAATGGAAAATTTCTTATTTCTAATAGAAAGAAAAAAGAAATCCCATGGGAATTAAGATGTCTCACGCAATTATACCTCAAAACAAAAACCAATTATACCTAATGACCATTTCAAAAGTTTCTTTGGTCATGTATTTTACCTCTTTGTTGGCACTTCTGCGCGAAACCGAAACCGAAACAAAACTAGGGACTAGGGACAGGGACCCGTGACCAACTCCATTGTTCACTAATGTTCTCGGCATTTATGACAAAACAGGTCTGATCCACTAATCTTTTTATTACCTCTAAACAAACCCAAGATAAGAAGTTGACCTGAAAACAAAAAAGGTAGGTTATCCGTACAATTGAAACTATGTTACACTTTCAAAACACAACGACAATAGACCAAACTAACCAACTCGACCAACAAAACAATCAAAATCATTAAGTGTCAGAGTTCAAAAATGTCGTTAGAGGATGATGCCATTGTTTGTTTCCTTATGGATCATCACAGATTCATAATATTATCAAACCGATTCAAACAAAAGTGCATCATAAATCTTTAATTTTTAAAGTCCAAAAACTAACCCTAAAATAGATTTTTGCAACAATTCTACCATTTTTGACAATTGACCTTATTTATTTATTTTTACTATTTATTATACATTATAATATATATATTTGATATATTCATCTGATATTTATATTTATTAAATATGTATTGTACATTATATATTATACACATTATTTAGTCGCATTTATTTATGTTTTTCCATTTGTTTTTTTTCAGTTTTGCGTTAATTGACACAATGGTTAAGAATTTTAGATCGTGGCTCGAAGACCCACTAAACCAAATGGATGCCTATGATCTTTACAAGGCGCTACCAAACAAACTCGACCGATCAAAATGTTTGAAACGAGCGGAATTCGTCCGTCAGACGGCGAACCGACTTTTCACCTGCTGCAAGTCGACATACGATTTTCAAAATCTATACATGTACTATTGCAAGGCCATAGCCTGTGCCCCAGCAAAATCCACGGAACTGGCCCTGGCATACTCGAATCTCTCAGAGGTTCTCTATCGGTTGGAAAAGTACGCGGAATGTTTGCAAGCGATCAATTGTTGTCTGAGCTTGGACTATCCCAATGAGTCAAAGTACAAAATTTTCCTTCGCAAAATTGAGTGCCTGAAGATTGTCGATGAGCCGTTGAAAGCAAAGGAGACGTACAAGGAAGCCCTTGCTTGGGTGAAAAAGAACCAGCTTCCTGAGAAAGATAAGAATGAGATGAAAAAACAACTGGATGATTGTTTCAAAAAACGATACGATGTCAAAAAAGCGTTCACCGAAGAAGAGGCTGATCAGATTTGGAAAAAATTCAACATCAAAACTTTCAAGTAAAGGGGCAAATTCATTTTTCTCTCTTCAGAAATCAAATGTTCGAAATAATCGAATTTTTTCAATTTAATTATATGAAAATATATGTTATGTTTGTTAATCATAAGAGATTGTGATCTTCTGCTCTTGGTCTTAGTTTTTGTAAACAAACTATTATTGTTATTATTAGAAATTGATTATATTTAATAGTAATAAATATAATAATATCAATTGTATTTATCAATTAATAATATATACAAACGTATGCAGTTTATATAAACTATCAAAACTGTTATTATTTAGTATTGTTATTATTACGTAATAATTATATTAATATATTATATATTAATTGTTGATTTGATTTCAGCAAAGAAATTCCCGGAGTTTCAGCTGCTCTTGGATTGAAACACAGCGAGCTTTATGGAAGACACTTTGTTGCCGAACGTGATATCAAACCCGGCGAGATACTGATGAACGATCCAACATATGCGCTAATTTGTTCTGAACTTAGCCGGTATCAATGCTGCTGGGAATGTTTAAGAACATTGACAAACTGCATTCCTTGCGATGGTTGCAATAACGTTTTCTTCTGTTCCGTCAAATGCAAAGAAGAGGCTTGGAAGGTCTACCATCACATTGAGTGTGAATTTTTGCCTCTGTTTTTTGCTTTGAACATTGGTACGCCATTTATCAACGCACTTAACAGCGCTTTTCGTGTCCTCTTGCTTGCGATCAACGAATATGGATCGATCGATAAAGTGAGAAAGGCTGTCAAGAAGATGGCACAATCGTCAAAAGGTTGGACAACTTTAATTCAACACACGGATTCTAAAAGAGGACTTGTGCTCGAACGGCTAATTTTCAAAACAAAAAGTATCAAGAAAATTTCTGATTTTGATATACTTCAAGTAACTAAATTGCTCGTTATGATCTAAAAAACGATTTGGCTACTTAAAGTATACATCAAAATCGAAAATTTTCTCGATAGTTTTTTTTTTTTTTGAAAAAATAGCCGTTCGAGCGCAAATTCCCAGGAAAAAATGATAATTTTAGGATTTTCGGTTATGTTAAATCTTGTTGAATTTTTCTAGGTATAAAAATTAGTCAAGGGGATTTACGACCATTCACACTTTTGTTTCATTTTATTCGTCTAAATTTAATTTTTAGGGGAGTTAGTGGCCAGGTAACATTGTTAATAGGCTATGCAAAGTTTCCCACAACTCAATCCTATTTCAACATGAACGAATAATTCCATAACAATCAACACCTATGTCATTTTTGAGGTTTTTCCCAAATGTGAAAACTCATTTTAAAATGCAATTAAATTTTTCAACTTGCTTCAATTTTGTTTCGTCCGTTTGCTAAACTCGTTTTGTAGAATGTTTGATATGGTCATTTTTATAGGAGATCCTCGTACCAAGGGATTTATTAATGGACAGCTTCTTGGAAACAAGTACTTGGCGTTCTTAAATCTAAATTCATGCTGGAACACAGAGACTGAAAATGACGCTGCAGATGATTTTATAGCTCAAATTGCAACTTCCGTTGTTTATCACATTGCAACAACTACGAAATTGTTAGGGGAAATGAACAAGCCGAAATGGGAAGAGCTGTATAAAAACAAGAATTTTGTTTTTACCGTTTCTACTATTGTCAAGCACCTTTTCATCTTGAAGGCTAATAATTTCGGCGTAATTATTCATAGTTGCCCATTTTTTATGTCTATAAATTTACAATCATTATTGTCAGCTATCATACTAATAGCAATATTTATAAAAACTGAATTTGAATGTGAATTTTCAGATCTTCACAAGTTTCGCTTGGACTGGATTCATCACAATTACATGCTTATCAATTCCTGCGAGTTTATTTAACCACAGTTGTGCTCCAAATGTGATGATCACCCCGTTTAAATCCGCGACCAAAGCAGTGGCTCTGCTGCCCATCAAAAAGGGAGAACAAGTAATAAACATCATTTACCATAATTAATTTCAATTCAATTTCAATCAAACATATAAATTACCAATCGATTTGTTAATTGTAGGTCTTCGTTAATTATCTGGGACATACCGATGACGATAAACAAGAAAGGCAAAAATATCTCAAAGACCATTACAATTTCACTTGCGTCTGTGTTGCTTGTACCAACGATTGGCCGAGCTCCAACAATTATCCCGACCTGGAAGTAATTGTTCAGCTTGTTTTAATTTTATTAACTCAATTTCAATCTGTTGTATATTACAAATCTGATTTGTATCAATGTGATATGACCGTTATAAATAATATATTTTTCAGAGACTACCCGCGGGGTATGAGGAAATTTTGTCGTCGAATTATATGACGATTGCGCCGTTCATCTTAGCTGTTGAAACCATGGAGGTGTATCACGGTGCTAACATTCGCAAGTGCCAAAAATTTTTGATCTCCATCCTGAAAAACATGAGCGAATCGATTGAAAAATTAATCAACCAAGTTCCCCAGCCTTGCGCTCAAGTTAAATTACTTCAAGACACAATGATTTTATTTCATATGAAGCTGCATAGCAGTCTTTTGTAGATGATTGCGTGGCGATCTCTCACTTGTTTTAGTTTTATGAAAACTGTTGCTCAGATTACTCCAATACGTTTCATTCAAAATGACGTCAACATATTTGTGTTATCAGATGGTCGAAAAATCTAATTGTTACTTTATTAATCATTAGAAAAAACTGCGTTTAGATTCCACATAAGAATTACTTTAATTTTATCTAGGAAGATTTAGATCCACAATGAAAGCGAGATCGACAATTTTTTAATAACAAGATTTGAACCAATTTTTATAACAATGAAGATTCATAAGAAGATCGTAACTATTCGAAGTGACAAGATTTTATATTGAACTTAGAACTGAAATCTATTTTATGATGTAATAAAAATAAATCCTTTATTACCAATCGATGCATTTTCGTTCGGACTTAATCTCTACACGCTAATTATTATTTGTTTCCAATTGTCAACCCAAAATGACTCAGCCCTCATTGTTCTAGTCTTTCGTAACCAAACCAATAGTCGTCAATATAGATCATCCTTTCCCACGTTCAAGTTTTCTCTTATCTTCCAAGCCACTCCAGCCGACCAATGAAAATTGAGGAGACGACCTCAGTCCGGTCCTTATAAACCCCAACATTTTCGAATTTTGCTCACAGTCACCAACCAGCTCCAGAACCCCAAGGTTGTGTTTATTTTTCAAAGCCAGAAGAAGACCAGACGGAAAGCAAAAGATGCATCCCACCATGTCTAAGATACCGGCTAGATGGTACTTCGCATTCTACGAAATACAAAATGATACCCCGAGTCGACAAGCCGGTATTAGTTACAAGAGGGAGTTATACTGTCGTCAGGAGGCCACCGAGCTAATCAACCAAGCGGGGAAACGAGTGGAACTATCGCTGATCTGCATGAAAACTGCAATTGTTTACATGCATAGGTTTTACATGCACTACTCCATCTCCGAATACCCCAGTTATCTCGTCGCCATGACTACACTATGGATAGCTGCGAAGACGGAAAGAATGCCTCGTCGACTCGTGGATGTCGTTACTCATGTCTACTGGTGCCACTTCAAGATCAACCTGCCCGCGAAGACTCACCGGTTTGTTTACACCATGAACACTGTCCTGTCATACGAGAAGGTAATGCTGAGGTTATTTAAGGCGGACCTCCAGATTTCACATCCGGAGGAGCACATCTCGAGATACTGTAAGTTTCTTGGAGGCGAGGAGGAGGTCGAGTCCCTGGCAATCGGACTGGCCAAACGTGTAATGAACGCATCAACCATCTGTGTCATGTACAGACCCATGCAGTTGGCGTGCTTATTCTTGTTCATCATGGCCAGAAGTCGAGGCTACTGGCACGTTTTCTTTAACAGATTACCCGGAAACCGACCTTGGTATACATTTTTTGATGGAGTCACTGAAGAGACGCTTGAAAACATGGTCGAGGAACTGGGCGAGAGTTTGTTCATCAGTGAAGACGATGATACCGAGGAACAAGACATCAGTCCCGAGATTGCACCCACGGAGAACCTGCAGGACCAAGAGAGCCCAGAGTTCGTGAACTATCCGATGACGCCCGAGGAGTTGCGGGCAGAAAGTTTGTCTGCGAACAACAACGAGGATGTTGAGGAAGAACACGTAGCCAAACGAGCGCGGTGTGAAGATGGAGCTGAGGAACCAATGTGCAATATTGTCAGTGTGCCAGTTATGGTGTGAGAAAAAATTTCGGTTAGAGATGAAATCGGTAGAGGTTTTGATTTTGTAAATATAAAAGTGGATTTGTTGTTGTTTTTGTGTACTGGAAGGTCGACCAATTTGTCACATGGCCACGTGACGCGCGACAACGCGTTGTGTAGCCAATTTCAAGGCTCTGTCACCTGTTGTTGCCAATTTGATGATGGCAGGTGACAGCGCCTTCATGTTGGTTACGTTGCGAGGCGTCGCGCGTTGCGTGGTCGCGTGATAGCGCATCACGCAGCCACACGACCAGTGCACAAAAACAGAAAAATTTTGAACTAAATGGACATCGAGTTGGAGTTATGAAAGGGAGTTCGATTATATGTTTAAGTTATTAGATTGTAATTGTATGTGAACTTTTAATCAATTGTATATACGATGTCATGATTTGATGTTTTATACGAAATAGGACTGTATGTTAGTGTATGGAATAGGCGACGACTAAAAAGAGACGACATGTAAATTGAAAATTTCTATCAATTTGTATCGTTTTGAAAAAAGATATTGTTTTAAATAAAAATTAAAACAACATTAAAAAAACTTGTTTGTTTTACTTATGAACTTCTGATCTCATTATTATTATTATAAACTGCTTTTTTTGAAATAAAATGTAGATTCTCAATTACTATCAATTTTTACTGATTTTTGGAAAAGAATTTTAGATATCATTTGAATGAAAATTGAAATAACATTAAGATTTGGTTGTTTTTCTAAGACTTTCAAAAAATAATTACATTATCATGATAAACTATCTTTTTATATAAAAATGTAAATTTTTAATTAATTACCATCAATTTTCACCATTGTTCGAAAAGATATTTTTAATTCAAACTTAAGCGACATTAAAATTTGGTTAATTTTCTTAGACAACATATCTTATCAGCACCATTATTATAAATTATCTTTTGTATCCAAATTTACTTTTGGACGTATTTTTGAATTTGAACGAACATTTCTTTTGAAAATATTGAATGCTAATTAGTCATGCCTGACGATAAGGAATTAGTTTAGATTAGTACAAATTTTTTTCTAAAAATAATTTGCGTACAGTTTGATTATCAGGGTAGTTGAGAACTTTTCAGATGGTCATAGCAGCCAACCTAAAAATAACAAAAGCGAACCGTATGAAATGATATCAAAAAGATAACATTATTATTCAAAAGTTATGATGAAAAATTTCATAAAATGACTATTTTCTTCATCATTATTAATTTTTTAGTAAAAATAAAACAGAAACTCAATAATGTATAGTAACATATTGTTGATAAAGTAGAAATACTCTGACAAAAACTTTTAACATGGTAAAATTTTGTTGCATAGTCATGCATATACTAATACTATATCAATAAAGTTCACTTCCGCAGGTGATTTTTAAATAAAATACTCAGATTTGTTGACAAATTGACCGTTTATTTTCATCATACATTAGAACACGATCTCACCGGTCTTTTCTCTCGACGCCATTTTCTTTTCTTTCTCTCTATATATTTCTGACGCAAAACTTCAAATCAAACGCGCGAAGTACAAAATGCTAAGGTCATAAAAAAATATATATACACAATCCATTTGATCTTTTGATTTCTGGAAACATATAATTTTTTCTCAACATTAGAATTTTCTGAAAATAACACTTTTCCGTATGAAAATGACCCAAACATGAAAAACTGAAAAGCCCAGCCATAATCCGTCCGGCTGGTGGGAAAGCAGATTTTTACCTGCTACAATTCGACGTACAAATTTCAAAATCTGTATATGTATTTATGGTTCCTTCCTTCCTTCCTTCCTTCAATGGCTATAAGAACCTAACACAGGTTCTCGTACGCCAGGACTAGATGTATTTATGGTTTATATCCTATTGCAAGGCCATAAATCATTTTCTGTGCCCCAGAAAAATACATAGAACTGACGCTGGTATACTTGAATATCTCAAGGGTTCACAACCGGTTGGAAAAATACGCGGGATTTTCCTGGTACTAATGTTGCTGGGAATGCTTGAGATTTCTGCACATTGCATTTCTTGCGACGGTTGCAATAACGTTTTCTTGTTCCGTCAAATGCAAAGAAGAGGCTTGGAAGGTGTACCATCACATTGAGTGTGAATTTGTATCTTTATCAACGTTTGTCCGTTTATCAACGCACTCAATGCACGGAAGAAAGTGGAAATTTTGAAAATCGTTTTTTAGATACTGGGAAAATTATAAGTCTTGGATCTTATCGATCATTTTAAAGTTTAATGAGATTTTTTGACATCATTCAGTATATAATTAACTTCAATTTAATTTTAATGAAACACATAACTTATCAATCAAATAGTTAATTGCATCAGGATTATCTGGGAGATACCAATGACGATAGACGAAACGACAAAAATATCTCGAAAACCACTACGATTTCACTTACGCCTGATGCCTTGCTTGTACCAACGATTATCCCGACATAGAAGTAATTGTCCAGCTCATTTTAATTGTATTAGCTCAAATTCAATCTGTTTCATATTACAAATCTGATCTGTATCAATGTGATTTGATCATTATAAATAATATATTTTTTAGAGACTACCCGCGAGGTGTGAGGGAATTTCGTCATCGAATTATTCTTCCGGTAAAAACCCGACATCCACCATTTTGGTCAAAATTTTAGATACCTCATAAGAATGTTGTTTTTGATGACTCATTGGTCAAAACATGAAAAAATGATTTCCCAAAACTTGTTATTTGTAAAATTACTATAAAACTAATTTTAACATGGATACTTAAAAATTTTGAACTGTTCAAAGTTAAAAAATCTGAAAACCACTTGTCTGTTTATTACCGGAAGCCATACATATATGACGACTGCGTTGTTCATTGTAGCTGTTGAAACCATGGAGGTGTATCACGGTGCGAACATTCGCAAGTGCCAAAAATTTTTGATCTCCATCCTGAAAAACATGAGCGAATCGATCAAAAAATTAATCGACCAAGTTCCCCAGCCTTGCTCTTAAGTTAAATTACTCATCAGTCAAAAAACTGAAGATACAATGATTTTATTTCATATGAAGCACCGAGCGTTGTTGGCTAAATGGCTATGGCTGCCATGTTCGCATTCGGGAGGTCGGGGGTTCAATTCCTCCGGCCGGCCACTCTGCCTAGGTTTTCGTGGTTTCCTAGGCGTTAAGGCAAAATGCCGGAGTGGATACAAAAAGCCGAGCCACGACTCGCAAAAAAGTGGACAAACATAGTGGACAAACATAGTGGACAAGCATTGCAATAGGTCATTACCTCAAAGCAATAAATTAAATTAAATAAAAAATTTCATATGAAGCTGCATAGCAGTCTTTTGTAGATGATTGCGTGGCGATCTCTCACTTGTTTTAGTTTTATGAAAACTGTTGCTCAGATTACTCCAATACGTTCCAATCAAAATGACGTCAACATATTTATTTTCAGACGGTCAACATATCAGACGGTTGAAAACCTTAATTGTTACATTATTAATCATTAGAAAAAACTGCGTTTAGTTTTAACATAAGATTTGATCCAATTATTATAACAATGAAGATTTATAACAAGATTTGTCTATTCCATGTAACAAGATTTTATATCAAATTGTTATATCAAATATTTATAACAAAATGTTGCAATTTTGTTCGAACTTGATCTCTACACGCCTCTTTTATTTTTTTTAAATTGTCATCCCAAAATGACTCCTCCCTCATTGTTCTAATTATCTGGAACCAAACCAATGGTGATCATTAGACCATCCCCTCCCACGTTCAAGTTTTTCCTTATCTTTCGGGACTGTTTAGCCAACCAATGAAAATTCTGGGGACGTCTGCGGCCGAGTTTCCGTCAGGTCATTATAAGCCCCAACATTTTCACTCATAGTCACAAACCATTGCCCGACGTGCAACAGTGAACTTATCTCTCGAAGCTACAAGAAAAACCAAAACGACTCTAGAAGATGCAGTCCACAATCTCCAACACCAAATGGTACTTCACTCTGGAGGACATTCAGAACAACACTCCAAGTCGACACGCAGGAGTCATCTACAAGGAGGAGCTGTACCGTCGGCAGGAAGCCACGGAGCTCATCAACTTGGCTGGGGCACGAGTACAACTACCGCAAAGCTGTATCGAGACCGCGATCGTCTACATGCACCGGTTCTACATGTACCATTCGGTATCTGACTACCCCAGCTACCTAGTTACCATGGCGACTCTCAGCATGGCGGCGAAAACTGAAAAGATGCCTCGCCGACTCGTGGACATTGTCATCCACACTTACTGGAGTTCCTTCAGAGCCATCCTGCCCGCGAAGTCCCAGAAGTTCGTCACCATCATCAACACTGTGCTGATGTATGAAAAGATCATGCTGAAATTATTCAAGGCGGATCTGCAGATTGATCATCCGGAGGAACATATTACAAGGTTCTGCAAGTTCCTCGGGAAAGAAGAAGATGTGGAGACTCTGGCGACCGGACTCGCAAAACGGACGATGAACTCTTCACCGATTTGCGTGATGTACAACCCGATTCAACTGGCTTGCCTGTACGTTTTTATAATTGCCAGAGGCAGAGGATACTGGCATATCTTCTTTAATAAACTTCGAGGAAATAGGCCGTGGTACTCGTTCTTCGACGTAGCCATCACTGAAAGGAAGCTGGAAATCATGTCGGAGGAACTGACCAGCTGTTTGTACAAAACTGCAGAGAAGATCGAGGAAAAAACCATCAGTCCCCGGATCGCACCGACCGAAGAAGTTCAGGACAAAGTGAGCCCGGAATTTGTGAACAATTCTAAGACGCCCGAAGAGTTGCAGACAGAAAAGTGCTCACCGAAGAACAGTGAGGATGCTGAGGAACAACATGTGGCAAAACGAGGGCGGTATGAAGAAAACGCAAGTAAGGAAAACAAATTGCACAATAATAGTAGTATGCCTGTGTTGGTTTGACGACGGATTGATTTTTGACTTTGTAAATAAATGTGCCTGAAGTTATTGGATTTTGATTGTATGTGTATTTTTGATTAATTGTATATACAACGATGTAATTGTATGTTAGTGCATTCGAAATAGTATGCTGTATGTTAGTATGTATGAATGAGTGAATGAGTGACGACCAAAAAGGAACGAAATGTAAATTGAAAATTTCTATCAATTTGTATCGTTTTGAAAAAAGATATTGTTTTTAATAAAAATTGAAACAACATTAAAAAAAAACTTGTTTGTTTTACTTATAAATTTCCTATCTTATTATTATTATCATAAACTACCTTTATGGTTTAAAATCTAAATTGTCAATTAGTATCAAAGTTTATCATTTTTGGAAATTATATTTTTTTTAATATAAAAAGTGAAATAAAATTCAAATTTGGTTGTTTTTCTTAGACTACATATTTCGTCATCGCCGTTATTACAAGCTGCCCTTCTTATCGAAAATTATTTTCGGACATATTCATGAATTTAAACGAACATTCATCCTGAAAATATTGAATACTAATTAGTCATGCATGACGATAAGGATTTTGGAGTTGTACACATTTTTTTCTAAAAATAAGTTGCGTGAACTTTTCAGGTAGTCAGAGCGGCCAACCTAAGAATAACAAAAACGAGCCGTATAAAATATATGGTATCAAAAAGATAACATTATTATTCCAAAGTTATGATGAAACATTTCATAAAATGACTATTATTAATTTTTAGTAAAGAAAACAAAAACTCAATAATGTATCATAACATATAGTAACAAATTTTATTGTTGATAAAGTAGAAAGCAGTCACCTAGACACAAATTTAACATGGATCAATTTTGTTGTAATCATATTTAGAATAGATATTATAAATCTAATAAATAATCAAAATCCATTTCGTCTTCTGATTTCTGATAACATATAAAATTTTTGTAACACAACAAAGTTTACTATTTTCTTAACCTTAAAATTCTCTGAAAAATACACTTTTCCATGTGAAAATGACTTCCCAAACGTGAAAAACTGAAACAGCTAAAATTTGTTACGAAAAAGCTTTTTTCATGAATATTGGCAGAAATATACTAAAATTTCATTTATCCTACTTGAACTGATTTTTATGAAAAATTTTCATCCACTTGAGGTAAATAATATTAAATTGAGGTTTTAATTTTCAAATCATTATTTTTAGTTAGTTTGGCGGATTCGGCAAAGTTGTTAGTCGGCAAAATCAGTATCATCGGATTCGTGTTCATACAGCAAGACACTCGCTGATACACAAAACCACATTTCGATGTCGAAATGCGGTTCGCGTCTTTGTGGGCACATCCTTCTGTCGGATATGTATTGCATGAGATAATTATTTCATTAGTAATTCAGTTCGTTGTATATAATTAGTTTGATGGAATCATTGTTTGTTGAATCCGTTGTTCAATTTTCGTTACATTTTCTTTTTTCTTTCACTTTACAATAATTTGTTTAAATTTTTCATTCCATATTTTCACAGTGTAAACAAAACGGGGAAACTTGAATCGGTTGATCGAAAAAAAAAGAAAGAAACAAAAACGGATTCACAATGAAAAGCAAACAATATCGCTTTTGTTATACTGTTCATCAAATTAATCAGAGAAAAAAAATAGAACCAGGATTATGAGAATAAAAAAAACTGTAAACTCATTCATAAAAGCGAAGGGCTGAGTATTTATGCTCGATTATCCGGTGAATAAACAAAATGAATGTCTGACAAACTTTTGGGAGCATCAAAATTGAAAACATTCGCGCGTCGGGACAAATGTGATATTATCATCGATAAATTTTTGGTTCAACGTCAGCTACTCCGTGGAAAATGAAGGAGCGGATTAAACTTAGTCGGGTATAATTGAATTATATTTAACGCGGACTCGTCGATGGGAGCCATTAGATTCATTATTTTATTGCCGGTTGAAAATTTATGCGTTTTGACAATTTGTTTCTCTCGGTTCGCGGGGGATCGAGCGATTTTGTATACACCAGCCGATCCTTCGTACACACCGCGATGTGTTAGAAAAACGATCGATAGTTTAATTTTGCTTCATAATAGCCCGCTGACTTTTAGACACGAAATTACATTTACACAACATTTTCATTCAATTTCAGCGTGCTTTTAGACGACTCACTTCGTCTCAACGTAAAATAGAAATCAGATCGTTATTTAAATTTGCTGATCGAAATTCAACTGTGCAAATTTCAATCTTTTTTTTTTGTCCTCAAATTTTGATTTCCTTCGTTTCTTATTTATAATTTAAAATGAGACACGCAATTTTGTAATATAGTCTGTGTATAATTTTAATCATGAATCAACCAATACAAAAACATATGTAAAAATTATTTAAGGCCAGGACAAAATATTGATTGCTACAGAAAACAATTTTTATTATTAATCGTGATGAAATTGCTAAGAGTTTTATGTATTTTATTTTCATTTCTTCTTTTTGTACAAACAAAACAGGTTTTCAAATAATACTTAGTTATATTAAGGTTGTAATAGCAAAATATAAATATTTTTTATGACTGATAATTTATAATTTTAATTATTATTTGTTATTGTAATTTATGATTACATTGTTTGATTATTTATTTTTATTTTTTAATATTCACCAGAAAACAACTATTTAAACTTTTAAAATGAAATATAGCTCACTAAAAATCTTTTTCTCATTCCTGGATCGATGGAGATTTGAACCCCCGACCTTCCAAACACAAACTAATATTGCTGCCGCCATACCAACTTGCCTCAGTGAGATAAAAAGTATTTTACAGCTTCGAATTAACATAAAACAATGTTAAAATTGTCAATATCAACAAATTAATTAAACAAAATTCAAACATTTCATCCAAAAATATAAAAATCATAAATAATGATCATTTCAAAACCCTAATTATTATAATACTGCATGTCACTTTGTGACAAGTTGTTTTCAAAATTTTTGTTTACAATTTTGTGACAAAGTGCAAGATGTCGCCGAAATTGAGTTTCACAAGTTCATTAAAAACAACGTTCCCTCCACTTTTGTTAATTATTAAAATTCCTTTATGTTGATTAATAACAATGCAGTAACAGGTTGTGTCTGTTGAAGAATTAGAGGTTTCGTAATTAAACCTGAATTAGGATTTGGTATATTCATTATGGCTGCAATATTAGCGTCAGAGTTGTAAATTCAAGTAAGTTTATAGAGGCGCGGTTAATCCTGTTTTGCAACGTGCGTAATCGTTTTATTATAATGTGGCGTTATGACAAAGTTGTCTTACAGTACGGTTCAATGGCAATGTTATTATTACATCGGATTGTTGTTATCCCCTAATTCAATATCCGATAATATAACAAAATCAAATTACCCCTCAACCCATGGCACTCCACATGTTATGGACAAACTCAATTTTTTTATATTCCCCCCCCCCCAAAAAAAAGAAACAACATGTTACAAAAACTGATTGTAAAATTACAGCTCTCTTGTAAAACGGATACCCAAGACATTGAAGAGGGGTCAGAATTCAAAGCATCACAGTATGCCATTATACCCGACATCCTCAGAGATATAAAGAAAAAAAGTCGAAGGAATATAATTTTAAAAGATCGCATCAGCGTTGCTTTGGAGGTGAGGAAAAAAAACAAAAAATAAAAAAAGGAAAAGGCGAAAACAATAAAAAGAGAGGAGGAAAAACGAATGGCCGTGTGCTCTCGACTATCGACCACTCTGTGTTCTTTGATCTGTTCGTGATCTCTGGATAATTCAACGTTGCCATTCGAGTCACTTTATGTCCTTTGCTTGGGGAGTGCTAGTCGGATCGAAGTAAATAACCAATCGGCATCTGAATAAGGAAAAAGCCCAGCCGATAGGAAGAGTGAGAGGTGTAAGTGAAAATCAAATAAGTCGACTGGTGACTGTAGCCGACATGACGGTCTGCAAGAAAGGGGGGGGGGGAGACCAGGTGAAACAGACGGGATAGCGCCAAGAGGCTCTGACAGATCGATAAGCATTAGCGACAACTTGCACGAGCACAAAATCCATCCGCGGACCATGCAAAATTGTGTGCGCCCGTTCGCCCTTGCAGTGTCGATTCCCTGCGTGTAAAACATGACCCAAACTTCCGGTACATCGACGGACAAAGTCAGCCACCGGGATTCGACCCGTTGGAAAAACTTGTTAGGCTACTGCACACACACACACGGTAGCCATTTGTGTGGCAAATTCACGCTCTTCCGCACACACGCCCACAGCGCGCCGCCGGCCCTCTTTATCGCCGTCGCATCCCCGCGCAACTTTCATACTTCAATTTATCGCTTGTTACGCTCAACGCTTATTCAATAATTGTTACCGTTTTATTACCGAGATACCAAACAAATTTCAACTCCCGTGTAATCTCCGACTCTTCCGACGGATGGGGTCACTTCACTATAGTCAGTTTTGATCTTGGCGTTTTTGTATATACATAAATTGATTTTGAATTTTAATATCAAAAAAATACATGTTATTGAATTATCAATAATATTTTTGAAAAACAATTAATTACCCTGGTTAAAATCAAATGATTAATTTCAACCTTTCGAATGAGCGTTGTTGGCTAAATGGCTACGGCTGCCATGTTTGCATTCGGGAGGTCGGGGGTTCAATTCCTCAGGCCGGCCACTTTGCCTATTGGGTTTTCGTGGTTTCTTAGGCGTTATGGCAAAATGCCGGCGTGGATATAAAAGCCGAGTCACGACTCGCAAAAATAATTAGTTACAGATGAAAGGTACACATTGAAAAGAGGCTTCTGATGCAATTGCGCCGACATGAAATAAATAGATAGGAAATCCTGCGTTTAGATTACGCAGTTGCGCCGAATTGAAATATATAATATCAGTTATATATTAATAATCATACATGATCAGATCTGCTCTGAGAAAAATTGGCAGGGCTGCGAAATCGACTCCATTGTGTGTACGAATTTGATTCTGAGATCTTGATTTTGAATACAAAAATTGATTGATATGATATAGATTGTTAAAAAACACTAACAAACACAAAACAAATTTGTTTTCAGCAATATTATTTCTAATTTTATTTTTTTAGTAGTAAGAATATCCTTACAGAACAAACAGATCAGCCCAAAATAACATACATTTTTCAAAATTCGTTCAAATGTTCCGAATTTTAATACGTGATCAAACACAATGAAAAATATTAAAATTTCTAGAACTGCAAAAAAATTGCAAAAAAAAAAACTTAAAAAATATTGGAAGAAATTTCAGATATCAAAATTGATCCAAGTTCTGTGAATGTATATAAAAAATATTAACATTTTTTAAAACTCGTCATAATGTTGAAATTGCGAAACATTTCAAAAGAAATTTAAAAATAATCAGGATGATTCACATTCCGAAATTTTTTCAAATTCCACAAAAATACTTGATTTTCCAAACTTTCGTATATTTTTTTTAATTGTCAACAAACTTTTTCTGGATGATGCTACGTTACGATCGTTGAGGATCCTATAGAGTATTCCTCAGTTGGCCATCAGGGTCGTCCTAGTCCTATTCACTTTGCACTTCACACGCGACTTTTCTAAAAAATGTTCATGAGTAGACTGTCTTTATAACCGAATAACCGATTTAAAAACACTTTTTGCACTTCACGCGCGACGTTTCGATAAAGTGTTCGCGAGTTGACTGTCTTAATAACCGAATTACCGATTTAAATACCCGACCGGAACTGTTATCAGATTCGGCAGAGAGGGGGTAGTCTTTTATGACCTGCAATAAAAACAAGAAGTGAAGAGAGATTAGAATTAATCTTTTAAAAGTATTTTTATGGCTCATTGAAAAAATGTAAACATCTGAAGAAAAATATTTCTGTGATGATTTTGACGAAAATAATATATACAGGGTTTCCTATTTGAATTGCAATAATTTTGCAATTAAAAAAAGTTCAAATATCTCTATTAGAAGATTTTCGTAGAAAACTTTTTTTTTTCATACGGATTTTGTTAAAACTGAAAAGTGAGACCGTGAAATGTGTTTTGTTGTGATTATTCTCTCCAATTTTATTATAATTGCAAAATAAATTTTGTCTCCTTTACAGTTCTTTGATTTTTTCTAATGATAATTATTAAAGTTATGATGTTCTTAAGAACACACAGATGACCAATTTTCTTTGGAACTTTCTTTCACATAATTTTTAATAATTTTAATATAAAAAAGTAATCGCTTTGTTATGATAATAATTCTTTTTCACAGGCTTCAAATTTTCAATATCCTCGATACATGTTTCTTTTTTAAATTAAATTTTTTAAAATCCGTGAATTTTGACTCTTAATTCTAAAGCTAAATTGTTTTCAACAAAATAAATAACAAAAATCCTATATATGTTATGTGCCGATTCATCAGTTTGTTTTGTCAAACAACCATAATTCATGTTTAATATGTTACTAAATAATTGTTAAGTTGGCATGGCTAAAATAGCAACTCTTATTTTCTAGTAAAAAATACCGATTTTTTGGTCGGCGTTGGAATAAATGACTGAATAAACGAAAAACTGTTGTAATTCAAACAAAAATTTTTAGTTATTAAAAGCCACCTGTATCTCGAGTTTGAAACAAAATATGACGAGCAATTCAAATTGAGAGACGATTTTTGTCAGCTTTTTATCCGTAACGAAATTACAACACGGTGGTAAATGGAAAGGGACGAAGTGATATCCAACGAACTGGGCCATCACGTGAATCAATATAATTTGCTAAAGCGGTTTGCAGATGTGGCTCGAAAATTTGTCCAATCCACGTCTTTTGATCTTTCATTATGTTAATGAAACTTTCAATCATCGGGAAACATTTTTTTCATCCGTTTCATTTCTTTCATTATTATTACATCACGTGACACATTTTTGTGCGGGAATTTCGTGTACCCGTTTGGTGGCGCGCTTAATAATTTCGTGTGCAAATATGGGCGCGCTAATTTGGCGTGCTCGGCATTGATAGCGACGGGTGGTTGCAAGTAGCGTGTTTGTCGAATTGTTGAAAGAACAAATACGCGTGTTATTCAAGCTTGCAGTTTGAATGCAGTAATCTGATGTCACTTGACGGGCTCGATGTGTTTGTCAACGCATGCTGAATCGATGAAGAGGAGAAAAATTGCCGCTGAAATTGTGCTCTGACAAATATTTCCCTTTTATATCGACCGTCCAATCAGATTCAAGATACAGATTTTATCTTCAAAATTAAAAACTCCATCAATTACACAAATCGAAAACGAAATTATTGACATTTTTTTCATGAAAATATTTCATGTTGCATACTTATATCGAATAACCCATATATAAAAATATATAAATATATATATATAATGTAAATGTATACTTTTCCAGATAAAAAATTCGTTACCCAATTATGTTATACATAATTTGATATGGTTTTTTATTCTATAATGGTAATGAGATAACTGAAATGTTTTGTATGGAATTGTGTAATTGAAAAGTTTTCTTATATCGCTTGACGTTTATTTTATGAAACTTTTTCCCCGAGCGGAAAAAGACGAAATGTTGAAGGTGATTTGAGGGAAACAAAAAAAAACGAGAGCCTGGGAGGGACGTTTAAAATAATTTATGATGATTAAAGGTAAAAGTCGCGTTCTGCGGTGGACGCGATGAAACAATTATGATACAAAACATTGGCGTGATGAATGATACCGGGTGATGTTCTTTAATGAGACAAAAATCGAACCGTCCCACACGGACAAAAATATATTTTACGTATTTTTTTTATACATTTATAAATATATCATATTTATAAAGCGACAGAAAGTTAAATAAATAAAATATACATTTTATTAAAAAAATATATTATATTTATATGAAAATTACAAAATTAAAATATATTTACACTTATAATTTTCCATGTGGGGTATCAATTTTTCAAAAACTTTTTTCAATTTGAACCCAAAAATATTTCGAATAATGAAATGAATAGAACGCGAACAAAATGGAATGAAAGTATTTTTATTTTTTACATTTATTGTTCTTGCTTTCACTTCTGTACTTGAAGATTAATAAAAACCCTCTCATCATTTTTTTGTATATAAAAATGTAATGAAATATTTTGCATAGTTAAACATTGCGAATTGTAATTTGCAAGCTCGTAGCATCCCGATGAGTGTTAATATCAGCCGTGGAATTTCATAAAGATCTTGATTCAATTTTTTTTTGAACCTTCCGATATTTCTTTTCGTCCAATTATTTATGCTTTGTGCAAATTTAAATCTCATTTTTGCAGAAACTTAATAACCGAGTTTGATTCAACACATAAATTTTTCAACTTGATTAAACTTGACATTTCTCGCTGCATTATAATTATATATCTATTCGTTATCCGCTTGCGAGATCTACGTTCGGATGCACACTTCGTAAGTAAATTGGCCCTTCTCCGAGCTTGCTTAGCACTTCATTTTCGAACTCTTTTAATTTTATCATTGCGTAACACGGCTTTTATCGTTATTAACAAAACGATACAATCTTCATCTTCGAGTTCTTTTTATTTTCTTGTTTTTTTTTCGTTCGTCCTCGGCGCCCCGGCTTCTTGTTGGAATCTCAAGCCCTTCTTATTTCAAACTGTACCCACGTCTCAATTGGAGCGCGACGTTGACAAAAAATTGCCCGCCTCAAGAAACGTTGATTGATTTCGTCGGAAAAACGTTTGCAGCTGATATCAGGTGTTTGTCTACACTGGAAACGTGACACCGTCTTTTGTTCAACAATTCTTTTGTCATTACCTTCTCTGTCCTTCTTGAAAAAGTGGTTCTGTAACAATTTGAAAAAAAAATTATAAACAATTTCACCTCTTATTATTTTAGTTATTATTTTAATTTATATTTTATAATTTATAAATTTTCCATAGGGACAAAAATATACGTGTGAACATATATCAATTATATACTTTTTATATAAAAACATAACATATTTTTTGAATGAAATTGATATTGATTTTATATTTTGATTTGATTATTTTTTATTTATATAATTTATTGCCGCTTTATAAATAATTTATTAATCACTTATAGAATATATTCGGATATATTTTCAATATACAGAATATACGTAAGATATAATGTGAAATGTATTTCATTATATATTTTAAAATATTCATATAATGTTTCAAATGTTAATATTGTCGTATTTCAATATTGAATATTGAATATGATTTTGTTATTGTAACAATAAAAGTAGTAATTAAAAACAAACAAACAAACAAGAAAAACAATTTTTTGGGGTGTTTTGGAAGAAAATTCAATTTGTGAAGTGAAAAGTAAAAAAACATGCGGAGTTGACTTTGGAATTCAAGTTGGAGGATAATGTTGGTCTGTGGGGAACAAAAAAAGGGTCATGTGGTTTTGGACGGAATGTTTGTGTGTTTCCAACTAGCGCCGAAACTACCGAACTGATTTCAATCAAATGAAAATGGTTTTAATCTCTCAGTGACTGGTCGTGTAAGGCAACTGATTATTCAAATTAGAAACTGTTTTGCTAACAAAATAATTGCTTTATGATGACAGCGAAAGCAAATGAAACTTAATTTTCATTATGTCATATCTCTCTTTTAGTTTTGCACAAAAGTTACGACCTTCAACATTTTGTATTCAAAATATTCGAAATTGCGTACATCTCGGGTTAACGTTTTATCTCCGCGCTATTCCTGGCACGAAGTTTTTTCCCCCCCACCGAACATCTTTATAATAATCGTTGATGAAAACCGAATTATTAATCATTTTACAAAATCTTTGTAACTTTTTTGCACCGGCCACGGAATATAAAAAAATCACCCGAGCAGAACTCTCGAGATAAAAGAAGGTATTTAGCCTGGGAAGAATTTTTTATCGTATTAAACTTTCTTTATAGAATTCAAGTTTTTAGGTTGTAAATAAAAAGTTCTGCGGGAACAATTTTGCTTTTAATTTGAATGATGCAATTTAGAAAAATGGGTCTATGACGTTTGATGTGTTGTGAAATTGTCTACAATGCGTCTTATTAAATTTAATTAAATTTCAAAGTTAAATTGCTGCAAACAATTTAAAATACATTTTTGAAATTTATGCTTATCACAATAAAAAGGCACCTAAAAAATATTTCAAAAGAAAGCAAAAAAATATAAGTTTCCATGAAATAAACTTGTGACCTTGAAATAACCTTGGATTATGATTTTTTTAAAAATAATTACTAGCTATTAAATGATAATTCAAGTTATTTTAGATGGCCGGATTAAAATCCTAAATATATTTAAATTTTATATTTTTCATATATCAAATATATTTTTTTGATAAAATTTATAATTATTATAAACATATAGATATATTTTAAATGTAGAAAATATACGTAAAATATATAAAGAAAAACTAAGAAAAAACTAGAAGATTTCTATAAGAAAAAAATTTAGAACCTTCGTTCAAGAACTTCAAGAGCTTTTGTTCTCACTGTCTTTTATGCCGGAAATTATTTCCAATGACAGATTGAAATGACACTCCCATATCTTTTTCTACCCGGTTAATTTGGGCGATAATTTGAATGTCGGTAATGCGTATTTTGCGAATATCAAGTTCAGTCGTCAACTTGTGTCGTGTCGACGAATTTCAAATACATTTCAAACGTTCGGGAATTTGTCTCGTGAACTTTTGTTCCGGACACTCTTATTCGGTTTGCCACGCAAATTTGATCGCTGCGTTTGACAATGTACGCCGGAATCTCAAATTTCGCAACTGGTAACTTTATGAACCAGCATCAAAACTTGTAACGAGACAATCGTGACGCGAAAACTTCTCGATCGGTTCGTCTGAGCGTCGATTGATCGCCAGACGAATGAATCTAACAAATTTTCACAGCCGCTTCCGATCAGTATTTCGCTGACTCTTGGTGCGTTTACCTGCGGGCTGATGCCGGAGACGACCCTCCATATTTTTTTATCGTACCTCGGGCTAGCACAAGGAAATACTCTCCAATTTGTCAACAGCGCATGAGTGCTCTCCTTTTCGGGGGGCAAGTCTAGAGGGCGCTACGAACGTACAGACAGAGACAAAGATGAGAGCCTCGAGCCCTGAGACGCGATAATTAACGACTCTCGCTCTTATTCTCTTCCTCTCTTTTTTCTTTTAAATCGCATTTTTTATACTTTCTTACTCACAAGTATCACCTTATACTTTCAATTTTTGCGCCACGTCTTTGATATTTTGGTGGTTGTACAAAATATCAAATCATCGAAATTTTCATCCAGGTACTGCTGTGAAGTTGGCTACAGGTAACGTCTCAGAGGTGTTTCTCCACTCGAATTTTTTCAACGATTGAAGCTTTTATTCTATATTAATAATTTTTATTTTATATAGATTTTTATATCATACTAGATTTGTAGCGCACGCTACGCGTGCGCTTCATACGATTTTGCTATAATGAGTAATCATGAACTATAATTTTGTTTTTTGGTATATTAAATTGTTTTCATCAAAAATTCTGCATTTTTAGCTTTTTTCTGTCGCAAGAAAATTATATTTATTTATTATAAATATAATTATTTATATTTATTTTAGTAATAAATAATTCAATTATGTTTAAATAATTTGTACAATGTAATAATTCACG
>JAAMPD010000476.1:0-49922 GCA_025266255.1 Trissolcus basalis | reverse complement strand
ACATTCTTAAAGGGAACATTACACGCCCGAAAAATGTCAGATAAAACAATGATCGGTAGTGTAATAAAAGGTTCTTTGAACAGTCTATGGTGGTTTGGCTAGCAAGGGGAAGTCTACATAAAGTTCTTAAAATGTTTACTCAGATCCACGTGAAATTTTAAAAACCATTCCTAATACACGGAGAAAAAAATTCTATCAAAATTTACTGAACATGGAAGATTATGAAGAAAAAATTTGAAATTCGAAAAAATATATTGAAACTTGAAGCAAATTTTGATGAATGAGCATAAAAAATTACTAAACTAATATTAAATTTTCATACTCATTCATCACGAGTTGTTGTAAAAGTTTCGATAATTATTTACAAATTCTAGATTTGTCCCCTATATATACTGTACGGTTCAATAAATTATAATATTTGATAGAAATTATATCTCAGTATAGAACAACAAATTTTTCATATTTTACATAAACAAACCATCCAATAAATATCAATTGAAAACAAAAATCCTTTTGCTAAATTTATTTGTATGTTAAATTATGAAGAAAATGGTCATGGCTTTCTATCGGAAATGCAGTTTGTCATAAATTTCATTTACATATTTGAATACGGTTGATCATGTGATAATCATGAATGCACTTAATTACTAGAACATCCTAGAACGTGTTTTTCAGATTGTGACAACGAATTATAAACTCAACTTTGATACATAAATTGAAGCTAGATTGAATCAGCAAATAAAAAAAAAATCGATCCCTCCTTAACATCTTGACAATTATCTCGCTTTAGTCTGAAATTACGGGACTCGAAATGCAGCGAAGCGTGTTTGTAAACAAGCCTCGACAGTATCAATAAACTCACAAGTTTCTTTGGTTCGCGATATCTCGGGTGCGTCATGTAATTACGACCAATTAATATTCGGCGCCCGTGTGTCGCACTTGAAAGTGCGGCGTCTCGAAAAATCGAATTTGCTCGTCAGGTACAATTACGCGGCGACCCCTTTTGTGTGCGAATTGTCCTCGAAGGGCGTCAACATTTGGAGAAATAAATTCGCAGGGGCGCCGTCGATGCGAAAAGTGTAGTCCTAAATCAGAGCCCATTCTTCTCGTTGGCGATCCCCGCGGGACCGGTCCAACCGATTCTCGTCCCGAAACTTCCTCCCGTGCCTTCGGAATGTTCACTAATACATTCAGTCATTTCAACGCTATTCGATTATGTCGCCTGATTACAACTCTTGTACACCTACAGCCGATACTTACTGTTTTGTTTTCCGGCCTGATTTATATAAGAATCGTGATTTCTCCTTAAATCAAAAGACAATATCAACTTTCATCTCTAGGAATAATTCATAAGACAATCACTCCGTCTATTTTTAAGTGGAACGATATATATTGAACTAAAATATATTGATAGTACCATAATAATATAACGACTGAATAGATCCAAACAAAATACGATTCGCTTTAGCACATCCCATGTAGAAATTTACGCTTGGTCCAATTTTGGGCCAAAGTTAAAAAATTGGACCAACGTTGGCTACCAAACTTTGGCAACATTATTGGTTACATTTTGGGTTCAAACGTTGTTCTTTTGTACACGACGAGCCAATGTTGGCCTAACTCAGATTGCGAAATTGAACCAACATTGGACTTTCTACGGGTGCCAATTTTGGGGGGAAAAAAAAACTCACTGATATCAAGTATATAATACACTTGAGAAAATTTACTTGAATAAAGTATGTTTCACTTGAATGAAGTATATTTTTATTTTTGCCAACTTATTTTGAACTGAATTGATTGAATTTAACTTCAATCAAGTATATATATTATTACATATATGTGAGAATATTTTCGACACGGATAGAAAAACAGCATCAAATTTTACTATGATTCTCACTAAAGCGCGGACGGTAAATTTTGTAGTTTTTTTTCTATCTGTGTACTTCATTCAACTTGAATATACTTGATACAAGGTAACATTTTTTTGTGTATATGAGATAGAACAAAACGCAGAATCCTAAGTGTTTCTAAAAAATAAAACATCAAAGTGCTTGAAAACATATGAACATTTTAAACAACTGAACATTTTGTACATGCTCACATCAACGTGTCCTCACGACGAAAAGTGCTCAATATAGGATTGAAATTCTTTGTGATTCATTATTCTTGGTTAAAATTTTTTTTTTACAAATGGCAAGAATAAAAAATGGATTCCATCATTGATGACGAAAAAAATCGCGGATTATTACATTTTAGTAGCGCACGCGCACACACACTAACAACCGGTGCATTCTACAATAGCCACGGATAATACCCTCTTATCAAACTACATTCGTAAAAAATTCACTGAGATTTCACGGATGCAGACATTCATTTTTCCATTAACGAAAAACTTGCATGAAATATCATCTTGGCGCGTATTTCACATTGGTGCAAAATGTAACAAGATTGATTCAAGTGTAAGTATACAAAATGTTCAGTTGTTTGTAGGAATAATGATAATAATTTTCGTGTTTACATTATGATGAGAGGTTCGTTTCGCTTCGCTAATGCCCAGTGCGTTACACAATAGCTTGTGTGATTTTGTTGCAAATGAAAAACACGCGCGAGAATGAGAATCTAAAAAACACACGAGAGCGAAATAAAAACAGGGGGGAATTTTTCTTTGTACCCAACCACACGTTTAATGCTTACATGGAAGAGTGCTGTTACATTCGCACCGGTAATCCCCATGTGTCTAAACTATAAGAAAATGTTCTTCCGAGCGAAGTTTTGGGCTCCCGAGAAAAAGAGCGTCGTCCGCGGGGAGTAGAGAAAAAAAGGAGAACGAAAATGCTCAAAGAAAGAAAGCTTAACAAACCGTCGCGGCAATGAAAACGCGCGTACGTCGAAGTAAGGGCTAACTGCGAGAGGGAAAGGCAAACCTCGTTTTTGAGGACAATGCCACCTGTGATGTGGTACAATTTAATTATTCTCAGTCGGTCGACTCCCTCCCTCGCAAGCTCCCTAATGGCTCGCGCTCTTAATTTCATTACGAGAAAAACACGCGAACGAACGTTCGTCCTCATCAAATAATTCGTTGCGAGAAAAAAAAAAAACTTGGCCAACTCTCTCGAATCAGTTTGGGACACATTTTTCATGTGGATTCTGCAATTTAAGTGGCAGAAGGAAAAGCCTTTTCTCTTAATTCAATAAAGGGTAATTCTATTTCACAAACAACATTTTGTTCCTCTCAAAACAGAGTCAAACAAATTTTATTCGTCACAAAATAAAGCTCTCCGGGAGTACGAGACAATCATCATCATTTCCATTGCGAACTTCATTCGCATGGAGAATATAAAAGGCAGGCTAATTTTGCGTGTTATACACATTTAAGTATATATTCGGCTGGAAATGAATGGCAGGTTGATTTGATCCATTAATATCGTTCGCTTATAGTGGATTGGATTATACTACGAATCCATTTAACAGAATCCCACGAATCCCACGAATCCCCTTAAAATATACCAAAGCCCACTTCTATCCGTTACTTTTACTTGTGCTGACAGATTAAGGTATAATTCGATACTACTCTCGCGTAGTTGTTGAATAAGAAAACACGCGAACAAAACAGTCAACTCCGCCTCTTTTGTATAACTCAATAGTTCGCGGCCTCTTACCAGTTCATTCATTTACGTCTACTCCAAAAATTCAACATTGCTCCACAAAACTTATATCAACCATGAATTATACCGAGCAAACTGTAAAAATGAGTTTTTTAATATACTTTTTTTTAACAAAGATAGAAGTAAGGAGTTATGCTACCAATGGCATGAAATTATGAAAGTAAATAAAAAGTATCGGATTTCATGATGATTCATGACCGAATTTGTATTCGCACTGGAGAGGAATCAAGAAAGTTGGAACAACCGGCAATTCAGTTTACGTGGGTTTTTAACAGACTTAGTCAGTTGATCCAATCAAAAATGCTGTTGTATCATCAAACTTTCCGGTTGAATTTACTAAAAAATTTTGTAACCCAGTAATAACATACTATTTTCAGTCTGGAATTGAAGCAGTTTTTATTGTATACAATTTGTATATTGTCCAGTCAAATTAGTGTGCAATAAATTTGCTGACGAAATAAATTTTGATTGATAAATTAACGTGTAACAAAAACGAGAAGGAAATTTTCTGTTCTATTGTAAGAAGGTCCTGTAATAAAATTCAAGACTATTTTTTAGTACGACAATAAGGGATTTGATTGACGACTGCGACATTTTTACGACCGAAACTGCCTAACTGAGAGTGTCGTTACCAAAATACAATACTTTCTCTAAATATCCCTCATGGATGAAAATATATCCGCCAAAATATATTCTATTTTATTATACTTATCATAATTATTGCCACTTTTTATAAATTGTATATACACAAAATATATTCTATTTTCTATTTTATAAATTTATATAATGAAATTAAAAAAAAATATAAACCAAATATTATACTTATTGCCGGAATATATTCTATACACGAAAAATATATTTTGTTTATACTTTCAAAATATATTTTCATCCATGCGGAATATAATGAAATTTATGAAACAAATCTAAACCACTCTCACAGGGATGAAAATATATCTGCCAAAATATATTCTATTTTATTATACTTATTGCCGCTTTTTATAAATTGTTTATGGAATTTATAAAGAAAATATAAATTAAATATTATACTTATTGCCGGAATATATTTTATACACGAAAGATATATTTTGTTTATACTTTCAAAATATATTTTCGTCCATGCAGGTTTTTCTGTGGTGTACCATTGTCCAACAAAAACTATACGAAGGAAAAATAGTTTTTTCCTCCCTGGCTCAAAGACGAGCTGTTTGTTCATCTTTGTTTTCTCGCGGAAACAAGAAGTGACCAGGAGGTCAATCGTTCGAGTCGATAACAAGCGTGCAATGAAGGCGACAGTTTGATTGACACGCCAGGGCGGGAGTCAGAAAGAGCGAGAGTTCTTATCAAGGGTGCGAGGCAAAAACAATGCGCGCGTACATACGCGATATATCGCGGACGGATTGAATAAATGCAAAGGGTGTAATGCGCGGAATGCAAAGGGGTCTTGGAGTGCGCTCGCGTTCTGTACGTGGTTATCCATCAATGAATACTCGAATCGTGAAGAGGGAACGGTGCTTAACGCGAAGGCAAAAAAAACCCACCGCAACGCGAGCGCGCAGCAACACCGACAAATATTTCATCCTATCGGGGCGATTGTTTGCACTCACGCTGCATAGAGGGGGTCTACGCCAAAAACGACCGAGATGAAGAATCATAAATTTTGCATCGCCTGGTTTTGTTTTGTCGTTATTTTTTTTTTCCACCTACGGCATCATCCGTATGTCATTCATATGCATGGAACATCAGGGAGAACCCTAGTGCGTTAACCTTCATTTCCATTTTTGCTGCTAAATTTTATACATTTTTGATTGGGATACATTTCAATTCATGGGGAATCAATAAAATACCTGTTCTAACGTGAAACAATCGTTTGATCCAAGTGTCGCGGATTAAATCTGTCTTAGACCAATTTTGTCAAGTCCACATTCTTCACTAAACTTTAATTAAATTATTCTGAAGTGTTTCAACGATTTTTAAACTTAAGACACTAAAATTTCATATATGGAGTGATATATAGTGTATTTTATATTTACATTTGTGAGTTATATCTATTGTTCCTTTGGAATCACCTGAATAAATGAAACAATTCTTTTTAGAATTGCAAAATATTTGAATCACAATTTTCCCGCCATTTTCAAATTTGAAATTTGAACGAAATTCTCTATATATAGTTCATATATGTTGCATTTTATTATTTCTGCAAATCACGATCAAATTTATCAGATTAATTATTTTTAATAGTTTAGAATTATTCGTAACAAATGTAAAATATTTTGAATTAAAAATTTTTCCCGCCATTTTTTAAATTTGAACCTCGTCATCAAGTTTGGCATCTTTTTAAAAATCCCGACACTCGTTGCTACGTGGGACTTTGTACATTTTCTGATTGGTTATATCTGAAACATTTTTTGATTAGCCAGCTAGGTGGAAAATCAAAGAAGCTCGTCGGCGAACAGATACAACAGAGGAGATCGCACGTACGGTGCATGTTTTATCCCGTCACTGACAACCAAACCGGTTGGCCCCGCGGTGCTCGACCCCACAGTAGTGGAACATGTCCACACGCGCCCCAGGCTCATTGGCAAAACAACGCCGCTCCTTTCTATCTCTCTCTCTCAATGCTCTCAATCTCTCCCTCATGGCCTGCGGTGTCGTTGCAACAAAAAAATCCCCGCTTCTGCTTCACTCAAGTCATTAATGCAATCTCAACTACCAATTTCTTTCGGTCCTTTTTTCATGCCATTTTTGTTACTTTCTGTTCTTTGATATTTTTGATTATCCCATCTTATCAAATTCTTCATCTCCTATCTTATTTCATCTTACAATTTTTTTGTTTAAATCTCTTTAATTTTTTTAATAACATTTTTGTGTGAAAAAATTTGTGCAAAAATTTCATTTTGAATGTCATTTTTGTATATTATTTTATTGTTTACCAAAAAAATATATTTCAATATATATTTTACGTATATTTTTTCTATTCAAAATGTATCTGTATATACATCGTTATATGAAATATAAAACTGATATAAATTTTATCGGAAAAATATTATATCTCAATTTTTTCTAAATCTCATTTTTTGAATAACTTATTTTCCTATGGAAAATATCTGTTTGAATTTCATTTTTGTATATTTTCTATTTTTCCCCTAGTGAAAAGGATCATATATTGTCCATACATAAAACATATATTGACAATACATCATTCATATATTGTCAATGTATTTTCAATATATTGCCAATCTATGAACAATATATTAATTTTTTTAAATTGCTAATATATTGCCAATATACAGTCCATATATGAAAAAATATATATATATATATGGTCAATATATTGTTCATTTATTGTCAATATATGATTTTATGAAAAATAATATATTGTCAATCTATTGATAATATATGGACAATATATCATCTTTTTTACAAGGGTCGATAAGTTTGTTTATTTAATCTGACCAAATTCTCTCATAAGATCATCTCATTTAATCTTGAATCTTTTTAAACTTAATTTAAAGATGATTTGTTATGACGTTTTGATGAAAAAAAATTTTGTATGAAATTTGAAAGAAATTTTTGTTTTCTTTGAAGAACACGGTTGGCGCCGTGGAGTTTGAATCGAAACAGTTATACCGGCATAAGGGCGTTTTATTTACGACTGTCAGAACAATAGTTTTTGATAGCGGCACGACATACGGTCGCAAATCACATTCATCGGCCGATTTTTTTTACTCTCTCAGAGTCGAAGAAAGGAACCCGAACGGGAGAAAGTAAATTACGCCCATTGTCATTGGCGGTCTATATTTGTCTTAATGCAGTCAATTCATTTTTGCTTATCAACCACACGTACACAATAGTTTTCATTCTTTTTTTTTTCTCTCTCTCTGCACCCACTTTTTTTAACTATACATTTTTATTCATTGTTTTTTTTTATTGTTATTGTTGTCGTGTTTTGTTTTTATTGTTTTCATAATTTTTTTGTTTGTTGTTTTGTAAGCAAGCTTTGTAACATGTCAAACACGGGTAGACGAATCCGCAAGAGTAGTAATTACATTTGGAGCAAACAGTTTGTGCACACAAGTTTTGCACACGCGTCAAACTGTTGGCTTGTGGCAAAGTCGAAAAGTTTGACCGCACGGCGCGCGGGGCTCAATTTAATCGATCAGAAATACACAAAAAAATATAAAGGAGAGAAGAAAGTTAGTACCAACATTTTGGCGTCGTGTTCGAACGAATAATACAATTTGTAAACATAAACTAATGAGCGTTGAAACTGATTCTGATTGGTTATTCAATTACATCCTCTGGGGCACTAGAATTCGGTTAATTAAGTCATTAATCCGAGGCTCGAATTACATACTCGATCCATCCATGTAGTTACTGCATTAATCATGCATCCTTACGAATATGAATATTTTCATTCAATTTTTTTTATCTGTGTTCACTCAAATTGAATTTGCTCGCTTGCTCACCGGGACGTAAAAAATTATTTTTATTATTAAATAAAATGTAAATACAATTCAATATATTGTATTCCAAATTTATTTTCCAAATATGTTTCATGTTTTATGTTTTATATATTTTATATGTTATTTATATTTTATACCCTTTTTCATTTTAATTGCCATTTCAACATCACTTTTTTTCTCTATTTCCTTACTTTTATTTCGTAATCACTTGTGGTACTTTTTTTTATTTATCGTTTCCTCTTTTGTTTCTAATTACACTCTTTTATTTTCAGTTCAAGAAGACTTATCAATAATAAATTAACGACTAAAAAAATTATTTTTTTTATCTCATCCTATATTAATCATTGAACAACACAGTTACATAATTATTCAAACGTCTCACCCCCCCCCCCCCGTGTAAAATGTCGATAAATAATTAAGGTACATAACTCGGTCATAGCGCCTGTTATTTACGGCTACATAATCACGTGCAAGTCTCAGGAAAAAAAAATACTCGTAATTGATTCGCAAACGATAAGATAACAGAACAGAGTGCAACTCGAACACGAATGTTTTTGCCATTATTTTCATTTCAGTTAAACAACTTTTTTATTTCCGCTCATTATCAATAATTTGCACTGCACAGTCTTTTTTTTTCTTCTCTTCTCCTTCTCCCTCTCTGTCATTCGTTTACTGCATTTTTTCTAAACTGTTTCTTATCACTTCTTAAATGAATATTTTCGTTCGCTTGTTTTTCTTTTCAAAATGAATAATAGTTTGCAAGTACTAAACAATTTGTCCAACTTTGTAACATATTTGAATTTTCGAGTGATTCTAATTGAATTTTCTACTGATTCTATTATTGAAAGTCGGATAAATTTTAAATTTTATTATTGTTTACCAAAAATATATAGTTTAATATATGTAAATATATGGAATATGAAAATAATTAATAATAATAATAACACATATAAATTATATATAAATAAAATATCCCAAGCGAATAAAAATATATTTCTAAATATATTTTACGTATATTTTCTATATTTAAAATATATCTATATATATTCGTAAATGAAATTTATAATTAATATAAATCTTATCTAAAAAATATGATATAATTTTAATATTATTAATAATATTTAATAATATATATATATAGTATTGAATATAACATAAAATATATTATTTTATATAAAAATACACATATTACAAACTTTATTAATAATAATATTAATAATAATTACATAAATTACATCTAAAATATATGTAATATATTAGATGAATTTTTTTAGAAAAAACAATAGCGAAATTAATCATTTTTCGAAAAGAAACTATAAAAATATGAAATAAATGAATGAAAAAAATATGAAGCTGATCATGGAGCATGAATTAACAAGACGATAACGGTATCGATTGTGGGTTCCCTATAATCTCAAACGGTTCGCAATAAATCATGTACGTTTTTGAAAATCGCGCGGCGTAGGTGGCTGCGGGGCATTGTTTTTGGGTGCTCGTTACTTAGTCGCGTTCGTTGACCACGCCCCCATTCGTGGGCAGACGCGCCTCATTGTTCGGGCGCGAGCTCAAAATTCAAACGAACCAAACACATCTTCATGCTAATTCGCAATCAACCAAAACGCCAACTTGACAATCTAATTGGCCATAAGTGAGGGAGTTAAACAAAAAATAAAAAAAAAAGTAGCAAAAAATACACAAAGGTTGAGATTTTGTTTATTTGCAAAAACTGTTGACAGTGCGAAGAAACTGCTTTTAATGATGATAAGTACAGGGGCAGACACAGAAAACGGATCCGCACCGTTTGCAAATTGAAGTAAATTGCGCAATATGCAGATTTAAATTGGCCGCCTTTTTATCTTCATTCCGGTTGGATGCTTTGCGCGCACGATGTAGCAATAGCAAAATAAAACGGTTCGGAATTTTTGCACGGTTAAGTGTTATTTATTCCCGTCTCTTTATTAGCCCAACCGGAGATATGATAAACTCTCGCGCGAACACACCGAACCAACTTATTCTTAATCTCACGTGGCTTTTAACGATCGCGATAAAATATCGTTTTTCTGTCCTACGAACCAAAAGGAAACCAGCTTTCAATTTTGACATCAAATCTCATTATCATTTCTTTGTTAGGAATTGTTCGAATAAATTGAAAATGAATTTCAGATCAAAAGCTACTCGTTTTTCGTTCAAAAGCAATAGCTTCTTTTTCCTCCTCCTTCGTAGTGATATTTTACGTACATATGAAAAATAAAAATAAAAATAAAAACAAAAAAAACTGAGAGAGTAGCTTGTGAGGGAAGATTGAAAATATTTCATAGGTGGCTCCAAAGGTGGAATGCTCCTTTGAGAAAGAGAGAAAGAAAAAAAAATTGGTCGAGTGTTTCAACAAAAATTAATTCTAAAGATGGAAAGAAAAAAAATGATAATAATGTCGATAAACATTTGCTTTCCAACGTTGTTGTTGTTGTAACGGTAAGAAAAAGTTGTAATAACTGATTGCAATTGTCTCGAAACCATATCTTGGAACTGGTAGTGAACAAAATATTTAGCTTAGTTTCTGGAGGAGAGAGTTTGCAATCCAAACTATAAGTTTGAATTCTATAACCGGTGAGCACAGATAGGAAGTGGACCGAGTTCGAACTATTGAGCTCGGGATTTGTCCCAACTTCTTCCAGTTGCGTGTCGCTTGCCGAAACGTATCGCAGAATGGGTGCACCGTGGATGGAACAATTCACTGGTTACATGTTGCGAGAGCTTTTGGCTCCGTGTTAATATGTAGATGAAATTTCAATGCGCGAAGAATCGGAAGGGAACTACTATAATGGACGAATGAGATTATTGTGTTAGAGTGATTACTGTAGGGTGCAGGCCAAGTATTACCCTTTGGTTTCACGTAAGGCTTCCAGCAAGCCACGTTCACGTCTGGGGATTATGAGGTCACTGGTCAAGTTCAAATAAATTATTTGTAGAAAAAAAAGTAAAGGGTGAGGTCTCGAAACAAAATACGAAAAGAAATTAAAAAATAACAATTGGAATTGATTGAATAAACAATGGAAATTAAATGAAAATTATAAATTTTTTAGAATTGATATGTTTGATTGAAATGGTTGAATGTATTTAAAAAAACTGTAATGCAAATGGTTGAGATAAATATAATGTGTAAATGATTTATAAATTATTTTCAAAAAAATGAGAAGGAAAATTTAGAAATGAAAAATCGATGTTAAATTAAAAAAAATATATCATAAATTAACCAGAGAAGAATATAAACAATAATGTTTTAAACAACAGAAATTTTAAAATTTAAAATTAGATTAATTATTTCTGTTAATGCGGAATTGATAAAATAAATGAATTTATTGATATCTCATGAATGTAGAATTTCAAATTTTCTATTTGTTTTTATATAGTAGAATAGTTTAATTCCTATTGGAAATTAAAACAAAATTTTTTCCTGATTTAAATAGACTTCAAAATAATTAAAAATAAAATGAAATGAACAAAATCACAAATGTAAACAAAACCACAGTCAATGGGATAAAAACTGATGATAAACTTAAAAACAGAAAAAAATCAAAACAAAATCTAGAACAAAATAAAAATAAATATTCAGAAAGCAATTTAAAAACAAAGATAAAAAATCACAAATTTGAACAAGATCAAAGTCAGTGGAAGAAAATCTGACAACAAACTCAAAAACAAAAGTAAAATCAGAACAAAATCTAGAACAGAATGAAAAAAAATATTCAGAAAACAATTTAAAAACAAAAGAAAGAAAATCACAAATGTAAACAAGATTAAAGTCAATGGTCAATGGAGTAAAATCTGACAACAAACTCAAAAACAGAAGCAAAATCAAAACAAAATCTAGAACACAATGAAAAAAAAATTAGAAAACGATTTAGAAACAAAAACGAAAAATCACAAATGTAAACAAGATTGAAGTAAATGGAACAAAATCCGAAAATAAATTCATAAACAGAAGCAAAATCAAAACAAACTCAAGAACAAATTCAATAAAAAAAATACAATTGAAGAAACAATTTAAAAAACACAGACAAAAAAAGAAAACAAACTCAAAAAGAAATCACAAGAGTTAGAACCCAGATAATGAACCAAAACAAAGGCGAAATTAAGTCAAAACAATAACAAATGCGAAAAAGAAATCTCGAAAAAAAAGAAAGAAAGAGAAGAGGATTTGGAAATGCATTTTGGAATTTGTGAATCAAACGTGTGCCGGCGGGGTGTTTGAACGTGAAAACAAAAGATAAGAGATGCGAGTGGGGGGGGGGGTGGGAGTGGGGAGGGGGAAGGGGGTACACAAAAACAAAGGAGTTCGGATTATTTGCGAGGTGGCACATCTACAATGTAAATTCTCGCGAAAACACACATTCTTTCGACTACGGAAACGTAATGTAAACAGAGAGCAAGAGAGAAAGAAGAGGCGCTTGCCTTTCGCCCGAATTCGGGCGAACAAAAAGTCGGCGTGTTTGAGGCGCACAAAATACACAATGCATCGTGTCTACCGGGCGCGTTTCTCTCTCGCTCGTTATACATATTTCTTCTTGCTCGATAACAAAATGCGCTGGAAATTATTCCTCGCGTAACTCGCGCAAATCGTTCGGGACAAATCGAGTTAGCCGGGCTCGGCCGATTGTCTGACGAGGCAGAACTAACGCTCTTAAATCCACGGAAAAACAGTCGGCGAAGGATCGCGAGAGACGCCAGCCTGGGCGGGTACAAGACAAGGAGACCATGACAGCTTCATTATAACCCACAAAGCGAATCCTTTGGCGCAAATGTAATAGAATGAACTGATCTTAAATCCAGTTACCCCGTGCTGGATAACTGCACGGAACGCGAGAGATACGTCAAGAGTTTCGTTCGAATTTTCAAAGAAAACATTGTTTGCGTTTGTGCAGAGCAACGACTTCATTGTAATTTCATTATCCTCTTTCCACTTCGGGACATGTACGCTTTACATCAATTACAATTTGATTAGATATTTGCAACGTACAGACAATGTTAAAACATCTTTTTTTTTTCTTTGTATTTTATTTTTTCTTATTTTCATTCAAGTTACGTTTAATATAATTTGAAACAAATGTTTTTTTTTCGAAAATTTAAATTAGTATCGAAAATTATACAGGGTGAGTTTTAGAACCTATTTAATTATACCAAACTTGACCTCCCACTCTCACCTATTAGTAGTGGTGGGGGGTAGCTTTAAACTCTTAAATGGAAACCAGCACTTTTTTTACAGATTCGGATTCGTTGCCATCAGAAGAAGTAACTTTTATTCGAAACATTTTGCAAATACAAATATTCAAATATGTAACACTGTTAAAAATGTCTCACAATTCTAATCGTTTGTTCATTATATTTATAAATAATTCAATGCAAAATATTAAAATAATTTGACGAACGTTTCATAATTATTTTTTGTTTTCTTTATTTTTTCATTGAACTTTCCTATTCATTTTAAAACACCAAAATCAAATCCAGCTCAAAATCTGATCTGATTTTTGTAAAAATTCATTTTCCAATATTTTCAACAGGCTGAAAATCTCAATAATTCAGATTCCACCAAAAAACTAAGTTATTTTAAAACAAACAATTTTCCAAATGTTCCTTATCCATTTTCTATTTTCCCGGAACGTTTTTCTCCACTTCAAAAATGTCCTTTTATCTAATCTTTTATCTTTTTTCTTTTTTCGAAGGAATGTCTTTCCAGAATTGTGCGCAAAGTGAAAATCAAAACAACGTTCGATTCATAAAACTAATAAACCAAGAATTTTAACGCCCGGCATCTGGGTTCATTGTATGTCAACCTTTTTTTTTTTTTAAGTTGTTCCTCGAGTGTTGTACAATTTTGTAAAGTTAATTAAGAAAAGGCCTTCGTTTCGAAGTGGCTCGGCGACGATCCGGTTTCCTACACTGATGGCTGCCAACAAAAGAAAAGCCAAAGCGCGAATGAAAGCGCTTCCGCGCGAGCTCGCAGAACGCCGCCCCGTAACATAACCCGTCCTTTGTTGTTCGACATGCGAACGAGCTTAGTCGCAGCTCTTATCAGAATCGTGGGTATAAGTTACGACTACTCATTTTTGTCCTCTTTTTTTTCTCCATTACAATGCGCACTCTTTTTTTGTTTTTCGTTCATATAAATTCCATCAAATTCGATTTCCGATTTTCCCACACAACCAATTTTTGCAAAATACATTTTTTCCTTTCTCAATTGCACCACTTCCTGTGGTCTTTAATGAGTAGCAACAGCAAACGAGAATAAGAAAAAAAAAAAAAAAAAAAAAAAAGAGGCGGGAAAAAAGAAATCATTTTTTTCACATCATTTTGTATTCATTTGAATGGCGTGAGAAGGTAGTTTTCATTGGCAACTCTGGCTGTACCGGTAGCCGGGCAAAAGTCGCGCAGCAAATTATCGTTTTGCGGTGGTGGCCTCGCGCGAAACCGCAAAAGCCTGAAAGCATAACGGACGGATGCGTACGAATTTCGGCGCTCAGATTGCGCGATTACGCCGGTTCCCAGGCAGTGACAACGCTGCCCCCTACACGCTGCTCAATGAGCGCTCAGCCGTGCGCCTTTTATGGCCCACGGCGTCGCGATAACTTCCACCTCTTCTTCCTCCCTCCATTTTTTTCCCTTCTTCTTTTTTGCCATCTCGCTCGCACAGTTACCTCGCTTATTTTCGTATGTATCTTTTTAAATCGCCACGACTCCTTTTTTCCTCCGCTTTTGAATAATAAATTTCTCCCGGACACACAACCCCTTTTTTTACCCCGAAGACCATTCACGCAAGGTGTTTCTCAGCAGAATCCAGAAATGCAATTTTATTCATCTTTTTTTCCTTTGCTTATTTTTTCTTGCCTTCTGTTAATCTTTTTTTTGGAATTCAAATTCTAAATCTGATTCTGACCTATTCATCCCTGTTTCAACTTATAAATTTTCAATTACGACACGCCTGGCTGCCTGGCGTGACATTTTTGATAAAAAAAATAAAAAAAATAAATAAAAGTAACAGAGGAAAATAAAATACTCAACCAGATTGATCTGTAAAGTTATTGCGCTTGTTTAACAACTAACTTTTTCACCGCCCTATGTACGACTTGTTGACTTATCATTTTTCGCACGATATGTTTGGGATAAAAATGCGTCGTGTAAAAAAAAAGCAGAACAGGAAAAGGAATTAGAGGGGAAAAAAAATTTCGAGAGAGAGAGAAAAAAAAGAAGTAAATTAGAGAAGCAAAATTGTGGGATGAAAATTGACGGTAAAAAGTTGATTAAAATTGAACTTAGGATTCTAATACCGTTTCATGCACCGAAGAAATGTTCGATCGATTCGTTCGGTTTTTGGCTCGCCTTTCGTGCCCACCACTACCTGGTAGTCTTTCATTGTTCGGATCCCCTTTTTCTAGCCGAAAGGTTCCTATTTCACGAGCTCCATTCTCATCCCGTTGGCAACCGACATTAGGCCGAGTCGTACCGTTTTTCGTCATCCCCCAGTGCTTTTCTTCTCCACTCAAAATTTTTGTACTCCACATCTTCCCTCTCTCTCTCTCTACTCTCTTTTTTATTTCCCGTTTTTTATTCTCTGTTTATAACTGCGGAACAAAATTAATGATTAGAATATTTTCAATGACATTTTTCTCTTTTAGACCCACTTTTTTTTCTTCCTACTCTTTTTATTCTTTTTACCCTTTCTATTCATTTGTTCTTTTCTTTCTCTTTCATTCATAACAAAGTAAAAGAAAAAAAAAAGAAGTTAAAGATTGATATACTTTAATTGATAATTCAACCCTTTGTTTAACATATATATAATTTTACTTCCTTTTCCACGTGAGAAATAAAAAATTAATTAACAAATCTTCGTTCAATTCAACTGTTTTCTCTTTTCTGTCTTGTTTCTGTTTTTCTTCGCAAACCGCGGGATTAAAAATAAAAGATATCCTTGCCAACCACCCTTTTTTCTGCGCCCAATGCAATTTCAACATCTAATGACTCTCGCGCAACTCGATTATCTCAACATTCAAATTCAGCGTGAACAAACTAAATGTCGAAGTAGTATCGCGAACTGTCGAACAGCACAGCCGCAAATCCCGCGTTTCGTATTCATGCGGAACAGTGTGCAAGATCGTAACTCGATTAATTATTCGTCGACGTGCAAAGTTACATGCCAGTCAAGAGATTTGTCACCTCTGAATGGAGTAAGAAAGGCGGTGTCAAAATCTTTTGTTCCAATTCCAAAAATTCAGCGAAGAGGAAATGAAAGAGGGGGAAATAATAATCAGAAGGATTATTTTGTTTTTTGTTTTTTTTTGTAAAAGGAGATGTTAATCTCGAGTGTGAGAGAGAGGTCATTTGAAGGAGCCTTTTTTTTCGCTGGCTCGCACACATTTATTACACCGCCGGATAATACTTCCAGCGGAAGATTCCCTCGCTCTGTACTTTGTACTTATTTTCATGTCTTTTCTGCGGGTTAACAGAATCTTAAGGTTCATCTTCGCTGAATTCCAAATAGTTCGAGGTTATAATTCATTCGGTCGGGAAGCCGTGTAAATAGATGGTTACCTGTAACAGACAAAAAGAAACACAAAATTAGTGTCGCGCAAATGTTTCGTCAATCTGAAAAATATTCTGAATTGTAATTCGATTTTGTTCTATTCTTTTTAGAAGGACTTTTTAACGTGTTTTAAATTTATAAAATTTGGTCGAATATTTAATTGTTCATTTCTGCTATAAAGAACACCGAATTCTAAACCGAATATTTAAAATCACAATTTTCAATACTGTCAAAAACCTGTCGAATTTTATTCAAATAAATTTTCAGTTAAAATATCATTATCAAATTCGCTCTTTTGATAAAATCTTATTACCAATTCCGAAATGTTCTTCATTTTTTTTTTTTTTCTTTCAAAATAAAATCGAATATTATAATTGTAATTTTCTATTTTCATGTAATATCAAATACAATTTTTTTGATGTTTTTGGAGTTTTTGATTTACAGCCGATACAATATCTATGATTATAAAATATATCATATTTGAATATTTGAAAATATCATATATTATATAAATTTTCCTCATATATGGACATTAATTATATAAGGACATTATATACCGACCACTAATAGAGTCACATGAATTTTCGTCATATTGAAATATTCAAATATATCATATATTATATAAATGCCCATCATATATGGACATTTATCATATATAGACGTCATATATTACTATTGACTGTGTAAGTGCTCAGACGTTCAAATTTTGTTGTCCGTTTGAAACTGAGTTTTTCCTGGCTTACTCATACTTGCTTGTTCGAGTTTCTTTTCACAGTTCAAGACAAGGGTGCAGGGATTGCACATAGCTTGATTTACACGCTGATGGTGTGCAATTTGGGCCCCACGACAAAATTCTGTGATATGTCAACAAGGTAACCTCAATCTCGGCTGTCACCAATAACTCACTTTCGCACGTGTAGCGGACCTGCTCTGACATTGCCTAGTCATCTGACACAACCGAGGCCTACGGCCGTCCCCGAGGATCCGACTCCTGAGCTGCGGAGAGGAGTTCACCGGCCCATGCACAAGGTGACTTAAGGCGCGTCCACAATCCACCTGGAAAGAAATTCCGATCAACCGACCGTTCGCGCGCGGCTCACTGCGACGACGGGATTGGCTGAACACCTAAAGGCGCGTACACATGAGTGGATCTGGGCGGCAAATTTTGAACGCGATTTCGTCAGTCTTCTCACGAGACGGGAATTCTCCCTCAGGCGACAGCAACGAATCCCGACACTCAGTCCAGGACGTCGCTAATCACTGCTATTACTGCAAAAAATCGGCCTATACGGTGCACGAGTGCCACATCTGCCACAAAACTTACCACCCGAGCTGCAGTAAACGAGTCAATAAAGGAGGTCCAAATAAATTTGAGTGCTGTGAACTAGACTACACTGACGACTCCGAGTCGGATATGGCGTCGCTGGAGGAAATCCAAAAGCTTCTTGCCACTGAGCTCGCCAAACAGACGGCCAGTCTTAAATCTGACATAAAAGACTCTGAAAAGAGTCTTAGAGAGGATTTTAAGAAGGAGTTTTCAAACATAAAGAGAGACATGAAAGTTCTTGGAGCAAAGGTCACAGACTTGCGTAAGGATTTTGAATCCTGTAAAGAGGACATCGTGAAGATGAATGAAATGGTCTCCTCATTGCGGTCCAAACAAAAAGACACCGACAAGCGTCTCTTGAAAGTTGAAGAGACAGCGGCCACATCTGGTTCGGGCAGGAACGACGACCTTCTTCGTGAGTTATCCGAACGAGAGCACAGAAGTCACAACCTCATACTCTATGGTGTCCCGGAGTCTGAGGATGGCAGCGGCCCTGCTAGAAAGGACCATGACATCAGCATGGCTCTGGAGGCCCTACGCAAGATTCCTGTGAAGGAATCTGAACTTCAGCATGTGACACGCCTTGGCAAGTGGGCCCCAGAACTTACTCGCCCCCGTCCTTGCAGATGTGTCTTCACAAGACCGGACATCCCTCGATCTGTATTCCGTAACGTGAGATCTCTCCCGGAAGGAATCACGGCCACCAGTGACTTGACCCCAATGCAACAGCGCCAGATGTCAGAGTTGCGCACTGAACTGAAGAAGAAGAAGGAGGAAAACCCAGATTACACTATTAAACACATAAATGGCATCCCAAAAATAGTAAAGCGACCGGGAAACGCAAACAGGCAGCAGCAATAGACACACACACTTTCATTCACCCTGTTCTCATGTACACTAACATTTCATCTCTCATAGCCAAGTTCGATGAATTACAATTTGAAGTTCAACAGCTCCGTCCAGACATTATAGCGATCACTGAGACCTGGCTCAACGAGAGAATTCCAGACGCCAGAATTCAGCTTCCTGGTTACACCTTGATGAGAAGAGATCGCGTCGGTAGGAGAGGCGGTGGAGTAGTCGTTTACGTCATCAACGAGATCAGAGGTGTTCCGTTGATAGTTTGTCGTGACTTTGGTTTGGACCATCCGGACGTTGAGGCAATATGGCTGGACATCAAGCTTCATCGGCTAGCCTTCACCCTGGGCTGCGTTTACCGTCCTCCTCTCAACATCTTAGATACCAACGCCATGGACGCCATCTTGTTCGACAAGATCCTGGAATTGTCAATGCGCGATGCCCCTCTTCTCATCTGTGGGGATTTTAATCTCACAAACCTGACTTGGAACAACGAATGCTTAACTCCCTGCACAGAGTCAGAACGAAACTTCGCCGATATGTATGCCCAGTCCAACCTGGTTCAGGTTGTCACCACTCCAACTAGACTGAGAGAAGGACAGAGACCCTCCATCCTGGACCTCATTTTCACCAACATTGAGGACTTCATCGTGCCTCCCTGGACCAGACCCCCGATCGGACTGAGTGACCATGTTGTCCTGATGACAAAGATCCAGGCAGAGACCCAGCACCTGAGGCCTCAACAAAAGGCACTGGTCCAGCCGAACTACAACCGCGCCAACTTTGATGAGATTAACCGTCTGTTAGATTTACAACTTAACGGTGACCAGGCCATTTCAACACAACTGAACGTCCAAACTCTTTGGTCCAACTTTGCTCAGACGGCCCTGACAGCCCTTGCGAAGCACTCTCCAAGACGCCGCCATGCACCCGACAAAACGAAACCATGGATTGACCAACGCACGGTTACCTTAGCTCGTAAGAAACTACGAGCATGGAAGAAGTACAAATCCTCAGGAAACCAGGATGATTTCTCGGCCTATCGGAACATCGCAAACCTGCTTACGGCATATACACGATCCAGAAGGAAGTCATACGAACGGTTGGTGATCACATCGGGTGATAAGAGACTATTCTCCTACATCAGGCAACGTACGGTCTCCAAAACTACAACTCCCAGCCAGATACGCGACTCCCAAGGAAACCTGGCAACGGACCCAGAACTTATCGCCGAGATCTTCGCCGACAAGTTCCAAGAGGTGTTCACCGAGGAGCCCCCCATCGATCTCGACTTTGTGTCTGACCTGGACAACCGAACCCGCAGAAACATTATCCTTGACAATGTCACGTTCACGAATGTAGACATAGGACTGCACCTCAGTAAGCTGGATGTCAACACGGCAGCTGGACCTGACAACATTCCACCAGTCTTCCTGCGCAACTGCGCCACACGTGTTGCACCGACACTTAGAAGGCTCTTCCAATCGTCCATGGAGTCGGGCACCCTACCGGTTGAGTGGAAAGAGGCCCTTGTGACCCCTGTCTTCAAGAAAGGAGATAAGTGCGATGCCCTGAATTACAGGCCGATAAGCCTCACAAGCACGACGTGTAAGATCATGGAACGAATCATCGTTCAACAAATCCACCGGGCAATCGCTGAAAACCAGAACCAGACCATCCCACCACAGCAGCACGGGTTCATGCCTGGACGATCGACGATCACCAATCTTCTCGTCTCACTTGACCTGTGGACAAAAGCGGTAGATGATGGTAGATCTATGGACGTGCTGTACTTGGACTTTTCCAAAGCGTTCGACAAAGTCCCTCATGAACGACTACTGCTAAAGCTTGATTACCTTGGTATTCGTGGCAATCTTTTGAACTGGATTCGGGCATACCTGACGTCCAGACAGTTTCGAATGAGAATCGGTGGCTCCATCTCCTCACCTCGTCAAGTCTACAGTGGTGTCCCACAAGGTTCTGTCCTGGGACCTTTACTATTTATCTTATATACGTGCGACTTAGGTGAGAACATCACCTCCCACTGGAACTGTTACGCTGACGACACCAAGCTGTTTGCAGATCCGTCTACTTCCTACCAACAGCTCCAGGAAGATCTACTGGCGGTTGCAACTTGGTCCTCCAGATGGCTGATACCGCTGAACCAGTCAAAGTGCAAGGTTCTTCACCTGGGACGCAAGAACCCTCGACTCCCATATCACCTGGGAACAGCCACTCTGGAGGAGACTGCGGCTCACTCGGATCTCGGGGTTGTCATCACTGAAAGTCTAAAGTGGGACCAACACGTTGCACTCATTTCGAGAAGGGCAACACAAACGTCCTTTTATGTCACCAAGGCTTTCAGCGATCTGTCTCACGACTTGATAGTGTCCATCCTGAAGACCTACCTCTGGCCAATACTGAATTATGCCAGTGTTATCTGGTCCCCACATTACAGGAAGGACATCGCACTGTTGGAGAAACCGCAAAGACGCTTGACTAAATTGCCGAGAGACCTTTGCTCTATGAGCTATCAGGAGAGATGCGCACGACTAAACCTGACATCGTTGGAAGAGCGACGACTCCGTGCGGACTTGATAGAAGCATATAAGCTGTTACACGGCTTGTGGGACTGCCAAGATGCATGCTCCATTCTCCAACCACTCGACTCCCGTGCTCTGAGAGGCCACGCATTGAAGCTGAGGAGAGAGCGGACCCGGTCTCATGCCCGTACTCATTTTTTCTCAAACCGTGTTGTCAACCCATGGAATAGACTGTCAGCCGATTGTGTTACTGCTGTCAGCGTGCAGTCCTTTTGCTCACACCTCGACAATTGAACTTATGATTACTCTCCTTCAGAAACTCTTGCTACTCAGTTTCTTGTTAATATTACCTTTGTACTACCCACTCTGTTTTATTTTTTATTTTTTTCTTCTATTGTACATACTTGTCTTCTTTTCTCTGAGCCTTTTGTATATATTTGTATTAACAGCTTCTTGCTGCTGCCAAATAAACTTTATTCTATTCTATTCTATTCTATTCTATTTCAATCGATTGTTCCAACCGGACAACCAATTTGCTAAAGTGGATAAAAGGGAGTGAAAAATAAGTTGAAGACAAAGTCGAATAGCCGGTAAATTAGAAGGCAAGCTTAAATTCGAAACCTTGATTCAAACGTATTAGAACTCAAAAAGTCGAATGAAAATGCTGGGGATAAAAAGGAAGTGTGTTAAGATTGATTTCCCGACAAACTCGCTCGGCAATCCGTTTAAGATCAGATTCAAACGACAAAATGCAGAATCACATCACACCGCAATAATTCCGGCGTTTGCTCTTATAAGCTTATCGAAAGTAAATTCACCAGCTCCTCCTGAATACTCAATCTCGACTCGCGAGTTTTTTGAAACGTTGCCAGATTTTCGAATTTATCCGCTGTACAGCGAGAGGAGCTTGGTGAAACTTTAGCTTAAGAACATTTCCCGTTCCCCGGCGTTGTGCGTACTTCTTACTTCGTCGCACTCACTTCCGGCCTGTTTATCTGGCTCACTAAAAGACCGAGTATTTTGCTTGTCGAAGCGTGTTTAAGACGCGCTCAGCCGTTCGGCGCACTGTCCTTTTAGCCAAAGAAATAGACTGCGAGAGCGAGACCCACCACGGAAAAAAGGACCGACGGGAATTCATTATCGGCTGATGGGTAAATGTGATGCGAATACAATGCATTTTGCTCGTCCGGAACCCGATGAAACCCGACGTCGCCGGAACTATCACTTCAGACCGTGTTTTCGTAACGATGTGTTGCAGTTAAAGAACTTTCTTTCACTCGTTCCACGGATAAGTCGCTTTTGGCTTAGTCAAACGTTTGTTCCCGTTTTATTTGCTTACACCTTCAACTTTGTTATGTCTGCTAAAGTTCCCGGATATTGGAAACAGTCGACAATTTTCATTTGCTTCGAATAGAGCTGTTGTCGCTTACATACTTGACGTATCATTAATTTATACATTTCCAAACTCACTATTGCACACTTCGAATTTCAATTCACAAAATTTCAATTTAAGTCAACCTCATCAACCTCAAAATAGATTTCAATATACAACATTGTATATTTCGTTGTATAGTGAACACATTTTCGTTACTTTTTTAATGCAAAATTCAATATATCTACGTTACTATTTTTTCTATTGCCAGAAGTATATAATATCAGCAAAAAATAAAAAAATTCTTTCATTTATTTGAATATTAATATTACTGATTCAACATTTTAGCTCAATTTTCTGTATGTCATATTTACAAATAATGAAAAAAACTAAAAGCCAAGTAGCACAAAAATGGCAATTTATCGGATTAAAGATAAAAATTGACGCAATTATTGCAATTACGAATTTGTGAAATTTGAATGTTTGCAGTCATTCCAAAACGCGCATAATTTTTTAGTTTTAAAATTGAAATGGATAATCTAAAATCAATCGTTATTTCGTGTCGGTGAATAATCCGAATTCCAAAACAAGATTCGTAAATTATTAGTTACTTTTGCTTCGCACATCCGCTTTAAATTTCAGAAATAATTACTGATATTAATATACTGCCTATAAGGCTGCTACGTTATTACCACGCAATATCATGCCGCATATTCTCGCTACATTGTCATAAAGCTTCAGGAACGTTCGACGCTCTAGCATGACTAATTATTTTTCATCATTAAGTTGATAATATTGATCAAACGATACAACGTGACCTTTCATTTTCCCGCATTTTCATCACGTGACTAAACCACGTTAAAAAAACAATATCATTCATCCGCAGATTTTGTTATTCAATTTACGTTTAATCCCGCTTCTACAACAATTATCGCCGAAAGCACAGGTTGCAGCGAGATAGCCAGTTTTTTTTCTGGAAAACAAAGTGGGAAAGTAAATAGAGAAGCGTGTTTGTGGCGATTACAACTTTTCAATGAAAACGAAAAACATGCCGGTTTTATACAAAGTTGAGAATCGGGAAAACTTGGCGCGTTGATGATTATTCAACTGGATTACATGCATATTCAAATAATCTGCGTGTAATTCATGCAAATTCAAACGAATTCAATTCGACCAACATCTGCATTAACCGCTCATTTTTGAGTGGTAAAAAATATTCCATGAATTATACAGAGGAAAATTTTCAGCGCGGTTTAACGTATCACCAAAATATCATTCCAGAGAAGATGTCTTCAAGTTTTTAATCAACCTCGAGCACGTGCCGTCATTTATTTTTTGTCCCCCGCCTCTAATCTAATAGTCCAAGGGTACAAACGTAAAACTGAAAATGACGAGTTTTTGGAACACTTAATCTTCTGGGAGTCAAAATTTATCCTCCCGAAGCTATTTCTGATTATAATTCTGTAATTTCTGGTCGAAATCTAATTACTGACGTCGGACGTCTCACGAAATAATTCCGCTCGTTTAATAAGCTAAAAGATCTGCGCTCCGTCAACTCTCGCTGAGACAGTGTATTATGCGTGTCAAGTTGGACGCAGGAACAGGATTAACGCTTTGTCACCAGGATCTCTAAGCTCAGAGCGATAACCTTGCGCGTAACTTTAGCCGAGTTTATTATGACAATAATTATGTTAATTGTAACGTTCTGTTTTCATTAGTCAGCGACTCCTTTGGGGTGGCTGTTGGCATTGAATCTCGGGCCGATTTGTTCCCTTTCATTGCGCGGAGCCAACCACGGGCAATTTATGAATACGCCACACGATACCGACCCTACAAACTTGAGTAGCACGCGATTGGTTGAATTATCGTGTTTCGTGTGCAATTATGTAAGCTAAAGTGTGGCGCCGCCGGCTTTGAGAAGCAACGCCTCAGCCGAAAGCTCGGAACCGTCGCAGCCTCGAGACTAAGGTGGATTAATTATAGTGTTACCGCGCGCATAGTGCGCCCTGATGAACGTCGCGCGAGAGCACCCGCTTACGAAACAGATGCAGACTCCCCCCGCTTCCCCGACGTTAATAATAAATTCATCAAACTCTCCGATCGAACACAGCCAAGATTACGCCGATGTGTAACAAACCAATAACCCGTTCCTCGGAGTTTCAAAATTAAAACACAACCTAGAGTAATATTTGAACGATGAAATAGCGGCCAGAGTGAGACAGAAACAGATGCCAGCGACGCACGTACGTCCACACCTCAATTCCATCAACTGAGTTATTATTATCCTCTAACAATCTTAAAGTAATTACCATTTTTTGGCAGTAACATTATAAAGTTTTGCACTAAGTTGCCAGCAGTCTGTATTTATCTCCCGCAAATTGCAGCAAATTACAGCGCTCGCTAGGTAAGGAACTTTACTTGAAAAATTTGTTGCTAACATCCGCCATGTTGACACACGATACTGATTAATGAGTGCTCACACACTTGGTGATATCTAAACAAATTCCAAGCTCTAAGCAAGACTTTCAACTCGTGCAAGCGATTCATCAACATTTTGCTAAACAAAACAAATTTAACTTCAAAACTGTCAACATTGCCTCGCCTAAATTGACGCGCTAATTATTCTTCGCTCATAGTTTTATTTGTACTGTTTGAAGAATTATGGGACTGAAATGAGCAGGTTCTAGTGCGAGGGCTTGTGCGTAACATTCGAAGTTGACAGATCGGAGAGGGCAGCTGTTGTTGTTGAAATGATGCCGTACAGGATCGCACTTGCGACTGACATCAACTCGACGGACCATCGCGTTCGTCAGACATTCATCAATGCCATCAATTCACCATTTTCTTTCTAAGTAAACATTACATTCTAACTTCATTTTCAAGATCAATTTATTTTTATGTTAATTAACAAAATGTTCCTTTTATTCAATTTCAGAAATGTTGTTGTTAATTTGAATCAACCATCAGTGATGATGACATTCAGACTTTGGAGTTTTGAGGTTTAAAAAAACCTTTAAAATAATAGGAAACCAGACACTTTGGACAATCATAGAACGCAACTGTAAACACTGAAATAACGATGAGTGATGGATTGGATGAACATGGTCTATTGTTTCATTAGCGATTCAGAACTAGGCTATCCAAATACAAAACGTTGCCTGCCACTAGTTTTGATTTGCAACAACAGAAAGAATCACTTTATTGAACCCGTCATGCATCAATTGTTGAAAAAGTATTTAATTGGTCGGCAAATCAAGTTGAAGCTTGAAAAAGAACTTTTTTTCAAGTTCGCAAAAAACTCGACAAAACAAAAGACAAGCACAAAACATTCGTTTCAGCGCGTATGATTTTTGCCCCGTAGAGTCATTACTCTCCACTTGGCACTCGAGGACTATGAAATGAGCACACTAGATGCGAGTCGACTCCCGCGAATGCGTGCGAGCCGCTTTTGCGTTACGAGTTTTTGCCCACTTTGCATCGAGGGCACTTTTTCGATTAACGCAAAGACTTTCCTCGAATCAACCCTTTCCTGTTGTCATTTGTAATTTTATTCCTCTTATGAAAATCTTTTGTCAACATCCATTGATTTTTCAGCCAAACTTTTGTGCCCGAACAACTTTTGATTAATCATTAATACCGAAAAAATGTTGATTTATGGATTCGTTTCCTTACGAATTTTATCCAACAATTGTATATTGTATAACCAAAAACATCATCATCTAAATAAGAACTGAATAAATAATCAGAATATTTGGTAGGTATATATTTGTTTTATAACTTTCATATTTTTTGATAAAAACATTCATTTTAATAAACTAGAATATAAATAATATTTAAAAATAATTTTAGCGAAAATATTTTCGTCTGTGCAAGTTAGTCTACCAGTATCTGTGAATTTATGTCGTCAATCATTTTTTTATTTAAAAACATGTAATCACGAAAAAAGTGTATCTAAAGTTTGTCATTTATTGCGAAATATTCCCAAATGTACATGAGGCAGATTAATGTGCTATATTAGAGTTGAATGTGGAAGTCGTTCGTAATTTGTTAGGGACGAATGTAAACATACAATGATATTCAGATGGTCAGCTGTGGAGGAAGTATAATCAAGTTTTTATGAAGATAATGACGCGACGCCGTATGCCAAGCATAGTAGCTCCGGGTGTGTGGTCTGACCAGCATCGATTTCTTCTACTCGACCGTCCATTTTGATACCGTTTGCTTGGCTGCGTGCGACATGACGGAGCACACTCGGTGAATGTCTCCACAAATACATTAATCCGTGCCGTTGTTACATCCAGTGCGTCGTAAAACGTCGTTACAAATCTTGCTTTGCGGTTTTAATTGGAATTGTTGAAAGATAAAATTTCATTACTGCGAGATTTTTCAGCCACAAAGGACAGAGTTATGAAAAATGAAAGGTTAAATCCTTGTTGTTCGTGATTATAAAATTGTTCTGTCAGATTTGGATTTTTTTTGTTTTCCGTAACAATAAAAATTTGTCGCTTTTTAAATTAAGTACAGACATTCGATAGGCCATAATGCAAAACTGGCAACGTCGTTCGATTGCACACGAAAAGCTGCGTCGCAAATTTGACAAGCAACTGATGCGAGACCAAAAAATGAATCGTTCAGCAAATCCGATTTCTCAACGACTCATTTGCAGCACGAGATTTGAATTGAAATCCATTCACCGTGACTTATGACGCGCCAAAAACCGACCTTCGCCAAATATATTGGACTATTCTGACAAAAAAATGACTCCTGATTTAACCATCCTGATATTTTATTTCCAGTCGTTGCCTTTTGACACAGATGAGCTTGTATCAACATATCTTTATACGCAACTCGAAAACTGCCGTGGCTATTAGTTTGAAATTTGAAATGCAAATATAATGAGTCTAAAAGTAATTTTCAAATCCGATTATTATTTGCAAGTAGTAGGAGCCAGTATTTTGTCAGACGAGAATCAAAACCGTGCCGAGAAAACATGCTTCGTCTCGTGCACAAAGTCAAATAGAAGAGAGAAAACTGAATTGAAGACGACAAAAACGCTTAGAAAGTATACGTGTACGTAAGCATAAGTAGGATCTCGTAAGGAAAACATGTGAAAGCGCGCGAGACTCGGGCGCTCTCTTGTAATTTGCGGTAGCTTTTCCGCATGACGTCGTTGCAGCAGCAACCGAGCTCGATACTCGAAATAAGTTTTAAAGCCAACCCTTCGTCACGAACGATGAAAGTGCGGAGCGCGCGGAGAGCTGTGTAGGGTCGAACAAGGGGTCGACGGATTAGTTACACCGCCATAGACGAGACTACTTGAAAGGTGAATACGCCTCGAATTAAAGAGGAACGACCCTGCGCGAGTCGAGTCACCTGAATTGGGCTACTTGTTTTCTCCGCGATCTTGTAATGCAACGGAGAAACGCATGACTGATCATGTCCTTTTGTTTCCACGCGATTATTCACTCTGCGAGCTTTTACACTCGTCAGGCTCTAATCAGACTTGCATTCAACATTTCATCCGTAGCATTTCATAAATACAAAACAATTTCTTCCATCGCACGATTCTCATCACAACATTTTCCAATTAAAAACACCACTGAGACAAATCAACAAAGTTGAAACGATTCAAATTCAGCTGATTTATCTTTTAACTAAAAACTGAATTCAAATTTCAAGTCAAATTTATGCAGTGAAACTGAGCTTTCCAGTTGGAAGCACTGCAACAAAAAATTAACCCCAAAAATCCTGATTTTGATTTACAATTTCCACAGATACATTTTGTCAGGATAACGTAACCTATTTAAAATGTTTTACATCGGACAACAATTTCATCCTGTCGAAATTTATACATCAAATTTTTATTTGATTTCATCTGATTTCTTTAGTTGTACAATTTACAAAATAAAAAACTCACCAGCTGAATTTACAAAACGTACAAACTGTTTTCCCAGTGAAACAATATTTACTTCATTTTTAGTTGAAATTTTCAAGTTACAACTTAAACAGAGAGAGCTTTCGACGAAAAAAAAATTAACTGAATCGATTAACTTTAAAATAAAAGCACACAGTTTCGATTGGATTACCTCGAATATTTTGAACATCAACAGGCACACATTGCGCGAGGGAGCGCACAAGCTCACGTTTGATTTGTACGTGAGCGCGTTTCCGGGATACTTTTTTAGTTGTTAGAAGCCAAAGCCCGAGTGAAAGAGAGACAAAAGTGTCCGGCTAGGCTCTTGGATTAAAACGGCTGTATTTGAGAGCGCGTCTTTGATTATCAAAAGCTCTCGTCGAGTCAATGTTTTGTTTTCTTTTGCACTTCGTTCGTTAATGAATCTTCCATTTTTGTTTCCAAGCCTCGACAATAACGCGGGGGTTGTCATCAACGCGATATGCGAATGAAATTAAATTCGAACGTGACCTCGGAAAATGCCTCAACGGCTTTAGAAAAAGGAGGAGGGGGGAGGAGAAAAAAAGTTGAGCGTATACTTTGACGACGCGATTTTGTTTTTAATATCCTTTTCCATTAAAAGTTTAATGAGGAGACGGGGACGCGGGAGCGGATTTGTTGAATGCATTAATAATATTATGCTGCACTTCTTACGTGCATCGACAGAATTTTAATAACACACTTTCCGTAGTCACGGGGCGGAATCTTATTTTAAAAGGCGAGCGCGCGTTTAATTCGCCGCGCGCGAGTTTTTAAAATGATAAGGCGAGTCATTGTATAACCGCGGTAATGGCTGAAAGATTCGGTTTTAAAGGGCACCGCGCCACCGTAGCGATAAAAAGGACGCATCGAATCCGCCGCGATAAATTGGCCCCGAGTATTTTCATTTTTATGAGATCGCGTTCACTTATATTTACATAGATAATGCGCGTAAGAGTCCGAAGAATGACGAAGGACGTAGGAATTATAAAATAAGAAGAGGGCGCGCGCACGATGAACAAAATGCACGAGGGAAAAGTTTTGGTGGGCATGCAAGCGAAGCGCCATTATATCAGGACACAATTTCATTTCCTCCTTTTTATTAGACCCCGTTTGAAAGTTATACGTCTATCACATTTTTGTTCAGATTAAAATTTAATTCGAATCCCAAGTCAAACGTGATACTGGAGCGTCTTTATCCTACCGCTCGGTACGATAAAATCTTGAACGACGATGCATCATTATGCGCGCACCACAAAATTCCATCCCATGTAGAAATGTACACCTGGCTCAACGTTGGACCGACGTTGGCAAAGTTGGACCGACGTTGGCTTCCAATGTTTGGTCCAAAGTTGGTAAACCATTGGGATGAAACGCCTTGCCATCATCGCAAGCCAACTTAGGTTCAACATTGGCTTGTCATATTAAAATCAACTATTAGTGCCAATGTTGGTTCAACATTGGCTGGTCATATTAAAATCGACTATTATTGCCAATGTTGTTTTAACTTGTTTTGCCAAGACAGTTTCAATGATAGTTTCCAAAGTAATTTCAATGTTTATTTGGGTCCTAACAATGAAAAACAAAACGATATATATATTTGAAATCTGTTTTATTAGATATTAAATTGAAGTACAGAAGAGTTCTTAGTACTCTTAATTTGAATATTATATTTAAATTGAAAACAAAAAATATATCTACTACTATATATTTGATAGAATAGTATGCGAACTAAAAAAAGATAAAAAATTGCACGAATTTATAAATAAATGAAATACAACGAATAATATAAAATATTATAATACGAAATATTCGTAACATAAATGAATGAATATAAACGAAAATGGAGGTACTAATTATCTCACTATCAGTGTCCCTTGTCCATCCTGTCCTTGCGACCCCCTTCTCTATCGCACGCATAGGACAACCACTTACAAATGTAAGATTTTACTGCATCAGGACTGCATCCAAATGCTGACGCCATGGTATCTGTGAAAATCAATCAGTTTTAGTTTTAAAACAAAATCAAATGAAATATTCATAAATCAAAACAAAATTTTAATTTAACATATATAATTAAAGTACAGTATCAAATCTAATTGTTTACCAGCTATACACTTGAACGCTTGAGTCACCGAAAAATCCTCTTTCTTGCAGTTTTTGTATGTCCGTGAACTACCCTTATAATTTTGCTGAACATCTTTTTTGATAAAATTTTTCATGAATTTTTGAATGGCCTCTACATAAGTTCGTGAACCTTTACAATAATTGTGTATAAGATTGATCTATAAAAACGATCAAAAATCATCTCAGTACCATTTCGTGTCGACATATATCAATTTCAAATGAACTCTAATTAAATAATTTCATTTAAGTACTGATTTTTTTTATATTCGTGCATCAAATATTTTTTATAGGAATAGACACTTACCAAAGCTTTCTTTTTTTCATCATCATCAGTTATCATCTGATCATAATTTTTAAATTCCTCAACAGATGAAATCGGGAAAACAGCTCCCAAGTTCGGTTGTAAAGGACCTTGATTGACATTAATAATGCGAAGAAGTGAAGAGTGGTTATTTTCCGCAGTGGTCAAAAGGCTCCGTTTCACGTTCTTCATACCAATATGAACCGAACTAGTGCTTTCTTCGATTTTTAAATGTATCATACGTTTTATCAGCCGAACTGTAATCAAAGGAGAAACATTTCAACTTATGCCATCAAATTGTTAGTTGCTGTTTTTTGTTATTCGTTTTTTATTAGTGGTATTGGTATTGTCATTACAAAAATCTTACAATAAACTTTCAAGTGCTCAGGAAAGTCCTCCAGTATTTTGTTTTCAAAATTATCGAGATCCACAAGACCTTCAATTTCCTTAGAGCCTGTGCAGACATTTGTGCGTATAAATTATAAGTGTTTAAGTGTATGAGTGTATAATAATTATAAGTGTATAAGTCAAGTGTTTGCGTATGATTTTTTTGGACATGTTTATAAATAAAATAATATACCTATCACAAAAGAAGACCTATCTTTTGTAGAATCATTTGCGTTGTCCACTAGATTAACTGATTGGTTTTTACTCTTTTTGTCGTTAATTTCCCGCAGTGTCAGTGGGGCAGAAAGTAGGCTAGTTTTTCCTTTTCAAAACAGAAAAAAATCATCATATTTAAAAATCAGTTAAACGATAAAATATAAGTTCTGTAAAAAAAAGTTTCGAAATGGATTCAGAATTCCAGTCTACATAAAAAAACTAAAATTTAATTATTCACCTTAAAGTATTATGGTATAGAAAATTACTTCTACGTTATAAATGAAAAAAAATTTCAATAATGAAAAAATAATAAAAAAGGAGATTGCACGAATGCGAAAATATGTACCAAATTTAGCGATCTCAGAATCAGAAGTCTCAAAATCTTCTTCTAGATTTTCGTCATCAGAGCGTAAGTCTTCATTTTCAGTCCTTGGAGGTGAAGTAGCTTTATTTTCATTGCGCGCTGAAAAATCGGTAATAATTGAACGAATTATTCTGAATATTCTAATTTTGGTATAATAACAATAGATAATTATTGAAAAAAGCTAATTCTCATTTTTAAGTAAGAAATTATACCTGATTTTGGAGAATCTTCACTTTCACATTCAGAGCTCCAAATTGTACGCTTCGCCTTTTTTGCTTCAGTTTGTTCTTTCCTTGGCTCATCGGTGGCCTGCAAGCCCCGTTTCAGACTTTTTTTCTTGGGACTGACGTAGTCTTCTGTTGAAACAATTATATCACTTTTTAAAATTATAAATTTACAACTGATACTTAAAATCATACATAATCATAAATGACAATATGATAAATAATGAAATTTTAAGATAATTACCCATCGCAATTGTTTTAGCTGATTCTAGTACGCTGGTTTCATCGGATGAATTTAAAACCCTAATGGTTTCGTCGTATTTGGTAGCTTTTTTTGTTTTTTTCGCGTGTTGCCTCAAACTTAATGTCGATGTTGTTCTTTGGAGATCATCACTGGTTTTCACTTCCAATAAGCTTCTGTTCAGCCGCCGATTTGCTTGATCATAATCTCCTAATTGTTAAAAAAATCAATGAGGTTAAAAATATATAAATGGATGTTATGTCACAACTTATCAAAACAATTTCTTTCGGCATTATCAAACATTAAATGAAAAATTTTTGATAAATAACTATAGAAAAAAATAATTATAGTGAAACCTAAATAAATTTTGTGTTATAACAAAAACGTTATAATCAACAAATTTTAAATATCATTTAATGTTTTGAAATAATAAATCGTCCACTAATCTAAAGGTCTGTGTGTGTGCTGAATGTGTACAAAAGTCTAAGGTTGCGCGGGCGCGAAAGTTTGACAAGCGATGTACTAATAATGTGTACTTGTACATAATATACAAAAAAAGTGATTTTATAAGTTCAAATGATAATTTTACCTGCTTCGGTAATAATTTCTACCGGAAACATTTTCCAATCGTCTTTCGGAGGACTCAGATTTTGAACCAATTCGTCCAATTCATCATACTGAGAAGGAAACTTGCACTTGTAGGACGATTTTTTGGTTTTTCCATTTACCGTTTCTACAATCCAAGATGTAGGGACCGCATCTATTAGATACTTCCCATTTATTGTTTTTTCTTTCAGAAATTTGACGATGCTGTATTTGCCGACGGCCATGTTCTAAAATGAAAACAAAATCATTAAATATCAAATAATGATATTATTGTTCAAAATGAAAATTACCATTGTAACCCTACGCCAGACACACTTATTTTGAACAAATTATTTTTGCTGCTGTAGTGAACAACGAACAAAAATATTATTCCTAAACAATGCACGTTGTGACTAGTTTTGAAAAGGTTAAAACGTTTGTTGCTATTTCATTCTTTTATGAATTTGGATGTTACAATAAACTTTTATTAATTGAAGATCATGATCATGTATTTTTAACTTATAAACTTGTTTTTACTGCGAACTATTTTTTTTTTAATTTTAAACAGAGAAATAAAAACAAAAGAACTTAGAAAAACGCACATTGTGACGAGTTTTGCGAAAGTAAACACAAGTTTGTTTACATTTTACTTCGTTTTATTTTTGTCACAAGAACCTTCAATTTATTGTTGAAGCAATTTAGTTATGGTTCAAACAATTAAAGTAACTTATTGTTAAACTGTCATTGATTAAAATTGATTAATAAAAATTAAAAACAAAAGTATTCAAAGTTGAAAAATAAATAATCAATGGAGGATATGAAGGAATCAAACTTTTATTACAATGCAATGTTTATTTTTTTATGGTAATCCTTATTATAATCATTGGACTAATGATTAATACTTACGTCTAATTGAACATTGATTTTCACCTCAAACTTGAAATCACTTTTCACTTGCCTTTTATAAAACGCGTGCTGGAAAATGTGCGTTGAGTGCGGTGACGAACACGATAAGACGCGTAGCGCGCTACTCGTCAGGGGAGAGAGGGGCGATTACAGCGCCAGGATCGACAATAGCAGTCGATAACATAGAATGAACCAAAAATCGCATTTTCCACCAAAACTAACCTAGAATTTTTACGGTAATAATAAATAAAAATAAATAATAATGAATTTTTATTTTTTTAGATAAAAAATGGTGTTTTTCAAATCTCATTAATCTTACTTTTATTTGTATAACAAAGTACAATGTCTCAATAGTTCATATCATTCAACAATGATATTGTATTTTAGTTCGAAATAACTATTTATTTACAACAAAACTTCATCATTGCCAAAGTTCTATACTTGTTTGATAAATTTTTTACTCAAATATAAGCTCATTCATTTTTTCCTGATTTCTTATTTTTTACTTTTTACTTTAGATTAGAGTGTTCGTACAGTACAAAAAAAATTGAAAATGTCGAAAAGTACGGAACGTGTGAGACGACATCGCCTGTTAAAAAAACTTGAGGCTCAGGATGCATTGCGAAACGATTCGATAAAAACAACTGAAAGTGGGTAACAATGCATATTATGGTCTACTTTTTAAGACGTGTAAATCTCTATTATTACTTTTAAACTTGACCTGTTAAACATTTTAAAACAAATTCGTTCCAAACATTACAAAAGTTATGTAAAAATTTTGTCTAATTAAAAGTGTCGAAAAATTTTTGTTTTATTCATTTCAAAAACATTTGCGCTTACTGAATTAGTATTGTAGATTTTGTATCAAAAAATGAAACTTAAAAAGAAAACACTTTTCAGAAAACAATGATCTGATTAGTTCATCCGAGGAATCAGATAATTATGTTTCATTAGGATCAGAATATTTTGACGAGGAAATTGACCACACGGTAGTAAGGGAACAGTCAAACGAGAACCCAGGCGGAGAATACCAACATTATGTACTTATGAGCGATGAAAATGACAACATCAGTTCAACTGACGGTTCTGACAGTGAAAACTCGAACGATGAAGAACTGTTTACAATTAAAGAAAAAAACAGCAGTCGCGAATTTGAAGAAGGTACCATCGAACAAAAGTTGCAAACTTGGGCTCTACGACATATCCAGCATGTGACTCATGTTGCTATCGACGATTTGTTAGCTCTTCTTCGCAGTGAAGGTTATAATTGTCTCCCTATTTCGGCTAAAACGTTATTAAAAACGAATCAAGCGAAAATTAATATTCAGCCAATGGCTAATGAGTCCGGCAAATTCGGCACTTATTCCTATTTTAATATCGAAATCACGTTACAAAAAATTATAGATCCGGATGTATTCAAGGAAACAACAATCGAACTTTTGATTCATATCGACGGTGCTGAGTTTTTTAATAAAACTAAAAAGCATTCGTACACAATTTTAGGTTTAGTGAACGCTTCAAAATACCACTCTCAACCTTTCCTGATCGGCATTTATTATGGCGAAGATAAGCCCCAATCGGTCCATGACTTTTTGCATGATTTCATTTTAGAAATTAACAAACTCATTGCGAATGGCATACTGATAAAACATGTAAATTTTGTAGTAAAGTTGAAAGCATTTGTATGCGATACACCTGCGCGTGCGTACATCAAGCGCTGCAAAGGGCACACGGGCTTTGAAGCGTGCGAAAGGTGCGATGTCCACGGACTTACGGAGAGGAATAGACGCGTGTACACATATTTAGATGCTGACCTTCGCACTCATGATGATTTCGTTCGGGCTGCGAATCCAGGCCATCATTCAAAAAAAGAAACATCTCCACTTCTCGATATTAGGGACTTGGATATCGTGAAAGACGTGGTCTTGGATCCAATGCACCTTCTCTATTGTAATTTGTCAAAAAATTTGTTGGGTGCAATGATTCATAGCGGTGAGCGATGCCACATTGACAACGCACAGCAAGACGAACTGCAAATTCTATTAAACAAAATTTCAGAAGACATTCCACTCGAATTTCAAAGACACGAGTTTGATCTGAAAGCTATTTCAATCTGGAAAGCAACGCAGTTTCGTTTTTTTTTGCTTTATGCGAGTGGTTTGGTGCTTCAGGAAGTTTTGCCGCCGAAAGTTTATCAACACTTTTTACTTTTGTATTCTGCGCTTCGACTTTTATCGTGCGAAGAACAAGCCCTAAAAAATGTCGACTTATGTCGAAAATTATTGCGCATGTTTGTTCAGCTCACACCTACGAATTACGGTACCGCTTCTCAGTCAATAACAATTCATAATCTCATTCACATCGCCGATGATGTTGAGCATATGAAGTGTTCTCTGGAAAAATTTTCTGCCTTTATCTTCGAAAGCTGTCTTGGCTACATCGGAAGATTGTTAAGAACGACAACGAAACCGATTTCGCAAATTTCGAGACGCGTGCACGAGTTGCGCAATGCGACTGCCGAATCGGTAGTTAAACGTAACCCATTGGTTTGCCCTCTAACGCCAAAAACTTCTGTTCCTGCGGTTAAAATTGCGACCACTGAAGACGAGAAAATATTCTTTTGTCACATCGAGTTTGATAGTATAACTTTGAAAATATCTCACCCTAATAATATTTGCATTCTTAAAAGTGGCGCGATTATGCAAATTAATAAGATATTCGTAAATGCGATTGACGGCAAAGCGACGGGTGTCATTTATATGGCAGCACATAAAATCCCAATAATTGGCCCTTTTTTTGAGTATCCCACTGATTCTCGAAAAATTGGTATTTATCATGTTGATAAGCCGTCGGCAAGAACGTATTACTTTCCCAGAAAAGCAATTAGTAAAAAAGGATTGTTAACAGAAGTTAACGGTAAAAAAATTGTGGTGGCATTGTTGCACACTTGAAAAATAATCAGATCATTACACTTTTGTCATGCGATTTTCATTGTAGAAGCAAAATTTATAAGTGTATAATATTTTTCAATTTCAATATTTTCAATATGTTAAAACATATTGGAATCATATAGAAATTTATAAAATTATTACAAATACAACCTTTCAAAATCAAAATTTTGTCATTATTATTATGTATAATAATATTAAGTATATATATATATATATATATTAATTAATATTAATATATATTATTAATATATATTAAGTATATATATTTCGAGTTTTATGCAACTGTGGCAGAACAAGTTCATCTAGCAATGGCACAACATTGGTTTGCCAACATTGGACTTGCGTATATTATGCAACTCTGGCAAAACGAATCATACAACACTGGTACAACGACGGCTTGCCAACATTGGCTGCCAACTTTGGACCAAGATAGAGTTGATTGTTCATTATGGCATAACTTTGGAAATTTCTACATGGGATGTTATATTTTGCTCGAGATAATTTGTATCTGAACTCGGTATATCAGTTTAGTAGCCAATTTTGAATTGGAAATCAATAAAGATGATTTAGATTTAATTAATTTTTTTTCTTTTCATTGAAATGTGCAATTCCATTCGATAAAATCGATTGCACGTAATAGGGGGGAAACCGCTGGTCTAAATAAAGTCGGAAACAATTGGCACAACAAAGTGTAACTGAATTCATTTCAGATGTTACTCACGAAAGAGCGGCCTGGACTCTGCAAGCACGGTTCTCATTTTTCGTTTGTTTTAGCGTCAAATTTCCCGTAAGTTGAATTGCACGCGAACAACGAGCGACATTGACACACGAAAATCCTCTATAAAGTTTGCAGTTTGCACGAGGCAGTTCGGCTCTCTCCTCTTCAAGTTGTTCGTTCTTGCGTTGCTCTTTAGCTCTTGTGCGCGACCCAGATTCACGCCCAAGAACCTGCGTCGAAAAACTTTTTGAGATTCCTTTTGTCTTTGGAATTTCCCAAACAAATGGCCACCACGCTCGAGCCATCCGATCTGAAACCAAAAAAAAAGAATACTTGTTAATGAAAATAAAACAGTCATCTGACAATTTTATTTCAATTCTCACAATTGGTCTTTAATTTAGACTGAAAACGAAAAAGTGAAGAATTGAAATAACAGCAATATGAAATGGTACTAAACTCGTGTCGTTTACACAAATCAAGTGACGGTAATTTGGGTCGCATGTCTAGAAAAAAAACCAATTTAATTCCATTCATAACCGCCACGACCTCAACGTTATTAATTCCTCAACAATTTGTCAGCAATTAAACCGCAAAACGTACGTATCCGTTCACTGGCTCGTCGCCAAGTAAGCAGTACGTGTTCAAAAAAAGCTGACATTAATGCTTCATTTACATTACTTATTCTGTAATTAAACTACAGATTAAAGCTCAGTTTTCACTTATCCCGTGCATGGCCCGGCAAACATGGTTTATCACAAGCCATTATAACCAAATTGAAATTGTTTCAAAGTATATGAAAGGCTGCATGGACTTTTTTATAGCCTTGTGTTCAAAAATTCAATTTCGCCGTTTCTTTCATTCTCGCCGTTACATTCCGGACACGAATGAAAAATAAACTTTAGCGCACAACATTCTTCACAAAATCTGCCACGCGCGCGCCGAAGACAATCTGACGTGGTTGAAAGGAGAGCAACAGCAAACTGCAAGATCCAATAAAATATTTCATATGTACTTGAATCAGCATCGAACGATAATAATGACAATTTTTATTCTAAATTAATATTTTATTATTATATGGAATTCAATTTTTTTTCTTTCGTTAAAAAAGAAGAATTCAAAATATATATTTCACGTATATAATACTAATTAAATATATTTGTTTAGATTTGACGTTGATAACATTTATAAAGTATTTATAACATATCACATAAATATCACAAAAATAACACAAAAATAAACAATATCACATAAAACGTATAAATTAAAAAGATATTTTTACATCATTTTTTTCCTGAGGGTTGAGATAAAATTTGACAGATTTAAATTTAAAAAAAAATAATGAAAAAAGTTAGAAAATACCGTCAATCCTATATTGATTGGAAAAAAGTTGTCACAGTTAAAAGAGGGCAATGAACTTTGCCACTCGAGACAGAAGGGTCAAAGTTAAAACAATACTATCAGTATAAATTACTGCACGTGCCTTTAATACCTTGCTTGAATGGAACACAAATATTCAATTCGACAAATTAACCAGTTATTCGGATTAGGTGCACGGATTGATTTGCCGTGCGCCGTTTCGCAGGATGACGATAACTTTCGGCGCACAAAATGAAAAGCGGACATGATTGCACGAATCGCCGTCCTATAGTGGACTTAAATAACGCAGATAACGAGGCCGTCGTTGACATAACGTAACAACTATATTCCAAACTTATCACCGATTGTTTCGTTCTCTTTTTTTTAATCGCAAACAAAAATAACGTACATTTTCAATTATCTTTTCTGAACGAGAAACGAAGTATTGATTTTTGCGATCGAATAAATCTTTTATGCCATCGTCCAATTTTTTTCTTGTTTCATCACCGGATCTAACAAATACTTACATCGGCAAATGAATGAATTGATCGTTAGTCATCTCAAAATTATGATTCAACATCTTGATATAATCATCAAAATTTTATAGGTATGAAAAATTTTCTTTAAAGACACACTGAACATTCACAATTTCGAACAAATACGAAGTGTTATCCTCGAAGAAACGGTGAAATGAATGTTTATACGATATCTCATCTCGGGCACAATTGAACATCACTGAAAGATGAAAAGTACGAATTGCAGCCAGCCACTTGTCGAAATCCGCCTCGTTCGACGGTTTTTTTAACTCCTGACAATTTGAACGAATCAGACGGACAGAGTAAACGTGCGAAAAGTGGACTTTTACCAATTCCTTTTTTCTAAAGTGCTTCTCGATTTTGTTCGCAGTGCTTTTCAGCTTGCGAACGCCCGTCGACCACGAATGAATCGCGAGGCGTGCGAAAGTCGTGGTTTTCGTGGTCTCGAAACCCGCTCCTCGTGCTTCCCTATTTGACCCTTTTGCCAGGACAGAAAGAAAGTTTCTCTTTTGTGCTTGACACGAAAAGTTAATTTCAAACGAGCTCTGTAACGCGCGTATCTGCTACGAGAGAAGTAGCAAAGTCAAGAGAATTAGAGAAATCAAATTATAGTAATCCCTCTTCTTTCAACACTTTTGTTCATTTTTTTTCGCCCGCTGTATTTCCCCGTTTGGTAATTGGATTAATAACTAACGCTTTGGAATCTGAATTCAAAGAAATGAAAATCTCAATTCGCCTTTTCAGCGAATCGCATTTTTCCCAAACTGATTTATCGCTTATTTCTCTCTCTCTCTCTCTCTCTCCCTCCTCAGCCATTATTATTATTTTATTTTTATCCTTGTCAAAATGATTAAGATTATCGAAGAGTCGGGATTAAATCGTCAAAAGAATTTGTTGCTTTTTTCTTGCCGAGTTGAAAGGGGAGTCGAAAATAAAAGTCGATCTGATTCCAAATGTTTAATGAGTTTTCTGTGGTGTCGTGGAAAACTCGAGACAATCGGCTGAATTATCCTCGATAGCAATTATAAGGTGAAATGCCATCAATTTTCCACCCCATCAAAGAATCCCAATTGAATTAATCGCGATAGATTTATTGCGTCATAATAAAATCAATAGTGCGCAATTTATTTTAACTCGGTTGTTGCGAGTCGATTAAAACGAAAAAAAAAAAAACAACGAAGTACGAAGGGGTGGGTGGCGTGGGAGATTTCTCATATTTCAACCAGAGATACATAAAACTTTATTTATTTCGAAACTTGGTTCGGTCGTAAGTTGGAGAGATCACCGCTAAGTTAGTTGAGACACGGGTTATGAAGTTCACTGCAGAATATCGATTTCACAGAGATTCTTTTGGTTACCACTCAAGCTACACTTGGAAGCAAGTTTACATTCGAATTATTTCAACTTTTTAGTCAACAAGTCTTTATAAAAAGTTTTTTTAATATACATATGCTCAAATCAGAATATAAAGTTGTATTTGATTTGATGCAAATTCAAATAATATTTACATTTTCGAATTGATTCGTACAATGGTTGGAATTGAAATGAAAATTGCATCGAGGTTGGTAATATCGACAGGTCATATAATGTCACTTGAGTTTTATTTAGCGGAATATTTTTTCCCTTTTTTTTAAACGTTAGTCAATATTCCACAAAGTAGTAATTCAGTAATTCAGCGTAGCTTTATTACCCGGTCTATATGGCAACATAAAGTGAATTTTATCACCACAAGACGCCAGAAACGGATAGCTCTCTGTCGATTAACTTAATTAGACAATCATCTAATGAATTTCTCAGCTAGAGTCCATTAAGGCGCACCAATATACGAGCAAATGCTCGCCATTTCGGTTTTGAAAGACGATTAGACGATAAGGAGAGATTCATGCACGACAAAACTTCATACATACATGATTGTGCGAAATAATTTTATGACGAATTATATTCGTCAAACTACCCTCGATTAGGTCTCGGACCAATTGACGTTCAAATTTTGCGATCTTATAATAACGGCAAAAGTAATTGCGAAAATCATCATCTTATGTAATGATTCATAATGAAATTGGTCTCAGCACAAAAGTGAATTAGAAATCAGGCTTTTTATGATCGCGATATCAAAAAACCGCTGATAGAAAAAAAATCAACGAGAACTATAGAAAAAAGGTGAGATAGTATTTTTGAACTTTCGATTTGTGGAAAAATTTAAATAATTGTGATCATCGTCGAGCGCTTCTATCTGAGGATTCATTTCCGGCCGAATAAAGACATCACATTTTGATTTGAAAATAATGTTTGAAAAGTGCAATTCAGAAATCTCGTTTGAGAAGTGGCCTCTTCAAACTTTGGTTGGCATTCAGCCACACGACCTGGTAGAATTTCTCATCATCGCTGTTATAGTTATTGTCAATATCAAAATATCACTTTTCTTATTTTTAATAAAAAACTAAAACAGCGAAAATTAATTTACAAATTTAATGACATCAGAATGACAGGTAGAAAGTATCTAATAACCTCACCTGAGAGTACAAAAATTCGACACTTTAACCCAGCGAAACGTTGTTGCCGCCAATCACAAATTGGATCCCATTAAAAATACATAATTAACTTTTCTGATGCGCGTCATAATGCAGAAACTTTTCAATATAGCCGCGGACAATAACTCGCGAGCCTCCGTGGCGTGTAAATGGCAAAGTTATAATGCAACATGTGTCAGAAGGTATTTTGCATGCCAAACGCCAGAACAATTTTGTTTTTAACCAATAAACTAGTTGGATAGGAAAAAAGGTTGGCAGGCAAGTCGAGAGTTGAACGCCAAGTCTTGACATTGTCGAGCACTTCATCAGCGCGAGATCGATAAGAATCCGCATGATTGGGTCACGAAGACACATGTCATAAGTATTTCACAAAGTGACGTCCAAAGACGACGGATGTAAATATTTCATGAAATTAACGCGCAACAGGTCTATTATATACGTGCGTACACGTCAGGGGGTGAAATTGTTTAAATGTTGTACGGACAGAAGAAGACGAAGAAGAGACATGTTTTTCTTTCTCGTCAAATTAACGAGCAACAGGTGCTCTCTTCCGTGAAAACTTTCAACGTGCAAACACAAAATTAACACTTAACGCATGAATGCTACCCAAGTATGCATTATCGACATACAAAATGGGCTACAAACTCGTTTCATTTTAGACGGAGTCGAATCAGACAAATCAAACTGATTTTCAACACAATAACTGTTAAACATCACACTATAAGCAACATTTCGAAAATAGACAATGTTATTGATATATTTCGGCAAATTAAAATTCAAAAATAAAAAGAACGAAAAGTATTCGAAATAAAAAACAAACAAAATTGTTTGTGCTCTTGGACACTTTGAAGTACTCTTGTTTATTTACAACAGCATTTTCGCAACATTATCAATGGAGCAAAAAAACGATTTTGCAAGATATTTTCATTCTTCGCGAATCATTGAACATATGTTTTTTTTTTTTATACACTTATGAAAAATTCAGAATTGTACTTCTTTCAATAACGAAAAAAATGGCGTTAACTAAAATTTGTTGAAGTATAAGCTCTAACTAGCATTTTGAAAATAGCAATTCTGACAACTTTTGTTAATTAACAATAATGTTAAAAAAAGCTTTAATTAGTACAAATTAAAAATGATAGCCATCCAATTTAGCGAATATATAGAATTTACATAAAAGTAGTACAATTAAAATTTCAATGAATCCAACTAAAGATAACAGTTTGTTCACCTATTCAAATATTAGTTGTACAACATTCTATTAAAATTTCAATTGGAACAAATGTTTCTCTTAGGTATTTCTCAGAAAATCCAATACAATCAAAAATGTATTATTGGTCTATTTGAGAATGCATTTATGAGGGATTCTTCAACAATAGTACAACCCAATCAGATATTCCAACGAGAATACTAAACTAAACTGCAGGATTATTAGATCTAATCTGAAATAGCCAGGGTTTATCAAGCCAATGTCCATCAACATTAAAATCTACTGATTAGAACAAGAAGATAGATCTGCGAAGGGTACCCAGCAACAAGTATCGAAATAAATTCGACGTGTGTACGCGTAAATATTGTTATCCCTCAAAGTATCCCTGCGCAGTTTCTAAAGCTACGAGGATCGATGAAAATCGTTCTGTCTGCTTGTTGCGCAACAGGTACATTCTTAATACTGTTCTACGTCTAGTAGGGCGGGTATAGAACTTGCTTTTTGTAATTTCTATCACTTTGAAGTCGCACAATCCACGTCCTTTAACCGATCAACGAGCTGACGAATTCCGCGACTTCCGAGCGCTGCGCAAAATGTCATTCGTGGTTTCACGCGTGACTGTTATTCGAGCAAGAATTTGCTTTGTGTTTGTTTCAAAGGCAAAGAATCGAATCAAGTGGAAAATATTCATACCCAAGACATTGTTTTTGATGCGGAAGTTACCCGAGACCAAATTTACTCCGAAAATATAATTGAGACTGAATTTTCTTGGATTTTCATTAAACTGCGGATTTTGCAACAGTCAACTTTTTATATTGGAGGAATCAAAATTTACAAGACAAGCATTGCAACATGGGCATATGATTGCGACATTTGAATTGCAAATTACTCATGAAATTGTACCATTTGTACATCGGACAGGGAAACACGGCGAGAATTCTGTTCGCAATTCTGGCGATTGTTTAAATAATCGTTTCAATATTGATTGATTACTTATGACGTGAGGTCTTTGCAGAAGAAATTGCCCAAGTTCTGGGGCAAATCAAAATCGGAATAACGCTTTGCATAGAAATAAACCAAAGTAGCAATAGTTGGTGAATATTCCGCGCGCGCCTGTTATTCATGGCAGATTTCACAAAACGATTGCACATGATCAAAGATACTTCCGGCATGTATTCGTGCGAGTATAAGTGTTCATTGAGACGTCTGTATCCTGGTCTTTGACAGTTAGAACTACATAATTCGGACTTGATTGAAAATTGTATACATAAATAATTTCGTGAAACATCTCAACGACATTTCAGATATCTAAATGATAGTTAGTTTCAGATTATTGCAATAATTCTTTTGTCGTCTGAATACTACAAGTATGAAATCGTATTATTTGAACGATTATTTGATGACTATTAAAAAACGCAGATAAAAATAATTGAAAAAAAAGTTATTCATGATTGATTAATGCAAGTGAATTTTCCAAGAGGTTGAGTATGCATTGGTATAGATCAGGTCCAAACATGCGCCCTAATACGTGCACTGATAAATATTTATAGCTGTTTGCTTAATATAAATATTTATAAGTTGAATCAAATATTTAGACTGTCATGATCGTACAATCAAGAAAAACGGTGTGTCAACCGTTTTGATCTCATTTACCTATTAATATAACCATGATGATGAAAATAGAAAGAATTGATACTTTATCAATTCGAGAGAAAATGAAATTTGAAACAGGATATATATAATCCTTACCATATTTTACAGTCTTCTTCTGACTGGAGGTTGCGAATTTGAATTGGAGTTCACAATTATGATTCAAACATTTGCCGCGAGTATCGCTGGGGCATTCATTGATCCACGGTCAAAGTGACGTATCATTGGTGGGGGATTTAAGACGAGGGGAAGAGAAGGGGAGCACACTGCCAAAGAAATTAACAGTGCAACAGGTGAGTCTCATGAAGATCCATTCGCGGTTCACAAATCCGGCTGCCGTGCGCGGCGGCTGCTTTGAAATTCGTGGACAAGTGAATCGAGAGCGGTGCATCTGCCGGCCCCTCTCTAAGATGCAAGTTGCCCCATCTTACGTTCGCACTGAAGCGGGGTTCGATACCAAGGATGGTTATATCGTGCTCCCACCCTTAAGCATCAGCCGGCTGCACAAGATGGCCGACATCCTTCTTCGCGAAATGGCGCCTGCGCCTTTCCGCCTCGTCGACGTGATCTCGTCCCTCCCCGGCTCCACTTCCGTTCTTCCTAGTTGTAAAATTCCCTATCTGCTCTGCCTAACCAATGGCGTAATCATCCATAAAACGTCTGTTTACGAATCCACGCGACAAACCCCTCTCGAGCCATGATTTTTAATTAAATTCGAAATCGGTTGTTCCGCTGCCAGAGTGAATGATTTTATTGCCCGATATACCGCGGTGAAATCATCCTCGATGATGTCAATTTAGCCCGGGCTTTTTCACCCTCGCGAGATTTTTCGTATAATTGAGTCTTTAGCGCGGATGATGCGGTTCATTTTGACGATCGATTTGTTTCATTATGCGGTCGATTGGAAAATGGTTATCATAATCTGCGGTAATCGGAGTTTCAAGTTTCAGCATTCGCGGGGTCGTTTAATTAATGTGACCTGTATATTTGAACTTGGAGAAGTTCGATTATTGGAGAAGGGCATTAACGTCGTGGATTCGACGAATAAATCATAGTGTTTCACGCAAATCGTGTGAATAATTAACCAACTTTGGAGCAACTATTTAGACCAGACCCAACGGCGGTTTATCGAAATTCTAAATTCGTTTTCAAGTTTTTCAAATGGAATTCCGTATGGAATTGGTATGGTTGGTCGAGGGGAAAAAACAACAACACCAGGATACAAACGGGAATCACAATTGATCCCGAATTCATGTCAGACTTTAACGGGTTTGCCAAAACACACATCCTCCAATGGCTTAAATAAATCTTTCGATCATCGATAAACTGGTCGGACTCGTCCGCAAGACAGCAATCGCAATCTCTCCCTCAAGATGTAATCAAAGTGCAAAGGCGTGACCGTTCGATCGCAAGTGGCGGGCTGGGTGGCAAGTTTTCTCTCGCCCTTTCTGGCCGAGTCACTCGCTCCACATATCACACACAGTGGTGCCCGGCCTCGTCCACAACCGAACCCTTCCACCCCTTAAATTTCGGCGGATGCCACTTGTTGGTGGTGCACACAGAGCAACAGATGCTTTGCAGTTTTGCCCCCGTCGCGATGGCGTCTTTACACCAACGAATTCGATTGCAATTACAATGCCAGCCGACGATTATGCCGACGGTTTGTCATTAATTAACTTTCAAATTCAGGGGAGCGCGCGCGCGCCCCGCTACTCAATTGCTTTTAGGTTCTAGTGCTGCACGCTTCACTTGTTCCGACGCTTGGTCTCAACGTGAACATTAAAGTACGCGTCGTTGATCTTCCAACAACTTCGACTTCTTATATTAGACATTCGCTTTTTTTTTCTATACCAGAGCACGAAAGTTGGCCTTCAGGGAACGTCGAAACGAAGAATGCGCTCGTTTTACAAACGAGATTGTAACGTGGATTCTGATTTTTCGACGGCACAAAGTTTCGCGTGAGCCCCAAAAAGCGAAGAATCGCATAAAAATGTTTTTTTCCACTTTCACAATGAGAGAACCTAGCGATACACAAATTTGGCTCTCGCTATTGTTAAGAATTGGCATCAGATGCTGGAGCATAACGAAATAACAAATTTAATAATTTGCTTTTATACAAAAGACGCATAGTTTAAAAAATAATAAGATATTAAAAATTTACTGATGATTTTATTAAAAAAATTAGAATGAAAAAAATTAAGTAATTGCAAAATAAATGAATGAACGGAATGTTTTTAATCGAAAGAAAAGACAATTTAAAGTAACGGATAATTTGATAATTAGCAAATCACTTAGCAACACATTTTAACGCACACGTCCCCTAAAACAGCACGTCTGGGAAAAAGGTGTGAAAAATTAATTTATCTGAGTGAAACGAATTCAAACTTATTCTCATCTACATTTTTCTTTCGTGTTTAAATGTGTTAACTTTGGTCTTTATTGATGCATACTACTAAACTTGGTGAAGAAATTTACGAGGTCAACATTGTATTAAGTCGTAAAATGACGCGTACGTTGACTGAGTAACCCATAGATAAAGACATCAAACTCGAATAATGCTCAAACAAGAAAAGAATTGACTTGAAAAAGAAAATTCACAAATTATTGATAAACTAAACAAACGTATAATAACGTTTTTATAACTATTTTTCAAAGCATTTTAACATACCCGACAACAGGTTTCTGTTCAATTTTTCATCTAACTTGATCATAGAAAAAGCCAATTTTCTCTTTGCCATCCTGCAAGATTAATTTCTTTTTTATCCCTATGAGCTTTCTTGGTAAATGAACTTTGAATACACAGTGTGTTGGAACATTTAAAAATTACATCGACAAAACCGTCGCAGTATCGCGACGAGGTAGGGGTAAGCGCCAATAAACCAAGAAAAGAGAGGAGGTTGGTAGGAGAAAGAGTAAACACGGTAAACATATATTATTCAAACTCTATACTGCCTTTACTTCTTCACCACGCTAAGTGTACGTTGATTGAGTAACTCGAGGAAGACATTATACCCAGGCAAGAGACGGTAAAAAGCTGCAAAGTTATTTGCGAATAAAGCAAATCCCTTTTCCCTCGGATTTGTATCGAATAGACCGCTGATTCCTTTGACGCATGAAGTAAAAATAATTCCGCTCTTAAAGAGAAGTCTAAACAAAAATGAAACTGATTTTATAAAGGACGATCGTTTTCTTTCCTATCCCTCCTTCTCAATGTTGAAAGACAAAATTACTTGCGATTCACACAACAACAATTTTTCACAAACAAACAACATTTCAATCACTGTACACGCACATAAATAACCCACTAAATTTTACTATGAATCTTAGTAAACTTGTGACTGGACTGCCAAACGTGCTTTTTCATCAAAATTTAAATTATTTTATGACATGATACCATTCGGTCACATCAAGTTTATTAGAATTCATAATAAAATTTAGTGGGTTATTTCTTCGCGTGTAAGTTTTGCATGCTAGTGAAAAAAATGATTTTTTTTCAGTTCAAAAGGTTGGGGCCATCCATATATTACGTAACGCTATATTTTTTATCAATGTCCTTTTTTATTTAATGAAATATCATATTTTTATCTGTGTCGCACAGCGTTACGTAATTTATGGATGATCCCTCATCGTTGTTCGCATTTTTGAATAGCATTATTTGAAAAATAGTTTTTGATATAGGAATTTTCGTTCACTTAATCGAAAACTGCGAAGTAGGTCACTGTCCAGAGTTTGATGCTCGCGACTACTTGTCAATCGTCTTCTTTACAAATTTTACGACAAATGCAAAAGCAAAATGTAATACAAGTTGGGGAAACTGCGCGCTTTACGAGCGATGAGAACTGCAATGAAACTACAGAGGACGTGTATTTATATTTCTATCAGTATACGCACGCAAAGTTTTGTATTCATATACATCCTTTTCGTTTGATCGTAAAAGCACAACCGTACGATCATGTAACATTGAGAACATTAACAAGCGTGTACGCTTAGATAAATATTACACAGAAATGTCACATTTAAAAAAAAAATCATTTTTGAATTACATAACGATATTTTAAAGACATTTTTACAGACAGAGATAGAAATATTTTTATATTTTATTTTTGAACCAAAAATAATATTGTCGAGTAAAAATTATTATATTTCCATAAAGAATTGTATTGTATGTTATAAGAGTAATTTTGCAACACCAAAATACATTTTTGGTTGTTAGTCGAATAAGAATTGGTGTTTGTGAAATATTTTTCTTGCTCGGATCGATCATTTTTAAGGGTGTGCATTACAAAAGGTGCATCATCCTCTTTTTCACCTACAAACCATTTTTTCGGATCCGGGTTTTGAAGTATACCAAAGTGACCCATTAAGAGAGTGTTGCATAAATTTTCATTTACGAGAGGCGTACACACACATTTTCGACCAGTTTATGCATAACGGAATCATTACTCTCTGTTGTGTGAGTTTGTTTCGAGTTTGCATCCACATACGTGATTGCAGGCGCATACCAGCACTCTCGCTTGGAGAGAATTTACTATGGCCCTGTGGTAGTGCTCACCGACATGTATATGTTTAACAAAGTGCGATGGTAATGGAGGTCGGCCTGCATGCGTGCGTGTGTAGATGAATTTCCATAACGCTGTATCCAGAATATAGCGCCCAATTCATACCCGAACGTAGGACGTACGAGCAATAACACGAGATCACAAATAAAAGTGTATTTTCAAAAATGGAAATATATCTTTGAAAAATCCAAATTATTTGATCGATTTCTCTTTTTTTTTCTAAAAAACAATTTTTCAACTGACCACTGGACTTTTAAAAATTATGCACCAATAATATAATTTCGTTGCTTCTTTTTTTTAATTTTAGTCAAATCCAAACGATCAA
>JAAMPD010000475.1:0-49993 GCA_025266255.1 Trissolcus basalis | reverse complement strand
ACGTTAGCCAGTAACAAACTTTTCGCTGCGTGTACAAAAACAAATTTTATTAACCGATAAAAAACCTTTTGGAAAATTAAAATCTAATTGCCTGGAATTTGCGAAAGAAATCGAAGCTTGTTGACTGAAAATTCAAACAAATGAAGTGGTGTAGGATTATTATTGTACAAAAAATGTGTATCTGCATAATATGGTGCAGAATATTTTGCACACTTTGGTATTCATTGATTCTTCCCTCTCTTTCGCTGTAGGACCGAGGCGATTGACCGTAAAATGAGTAGTCAAAAAGAAGGGTCAGATATTGTTGAGATAACCCTGATCCAGATTTATTCGCCACGTGGTTTTGATTTTCCGCGGAACACGCCAAGAGCGCACTCGTTACGTAATAGCCAGGCTTGATCTTGTTGCAAACATCCGGAAGTGTCTCCGCTGACGTTTTCGTGTTTATTTGGAACAATTATCCCTGTTATGTAAACGTTCGATAAATTTTGACCGCAGTTTCGCTGAGACATTGAGAGAAAACGTTTGAGGTTACGAATGCCGTCTTCGATTTGGCTTGATTTATTGCCTACAATTTGGGTTGTGACAAAAAAAAAAAAAAAATTTTTTTTTTACAATCGATACACATGATTTATGAGCAAAAAAATTTAATTATCGAATTTCTACGTCTGCATGCTCCAGCAGAGACTGAAGTAATTTTACGAATAGTGGATTTTTATTTTGTCAAGTGAAGTAGTTTTTTATGAAAAATATATTTTTTTGAGGGTGAAAAAAATATGCTTTCATTTTTGTATAAAACAAAGTAACGTTAATAGGTATAGGCTCATCTAATGTGTACAAGGCCGAAAAAAAGTAAAACAAACGCAGCCGCCCAGACACTCAAGTGACTCTTTGGTAAATGTAGCGTGCAGGGGTTGAGTTAAGTTGGTAATTCAGACTCTTCAGACAGAGTGACGAGGCAGGCTTCGGTGTACTTCAAATAGTCTGTTGGGAAAGTTGACAGAGCCCAAAGAAAACGAGCGAGGCTGTGTTGCGTTTGATGAATTAAAAGCGTGAAAATTTTTGTCTACCCAACACCTCTCCCGACAGTGAAAAAGTCGTTTCATGAAACCGCACATCGTGTAACAGAACAATTCTTATTTAAAATTGGCCAAAAAATATCAAATACTTTTTCAGTTATTTACATAATTTTTATTTTTAACATTAAATAAAAAAAAGTTTCTTTACACAATTTTTTTTTTCAGCCAATTGTGACTGGAATTCAAGGGTTCGACTAATGATCTCAAATGCTAACAAATGTCCTGGAAATCAATCATCGGAAGGAGGGAAGGAGTAAGGTAAAGATTGTTTGAAAAAAATTTTTCCTATGATGAATCTTTACATTTGAAGAAAGTCCCCAGAGAATGATAAATCAAGAGCTATTTCTTTGATTATAGTCGTGGATGAAAATTTTCTTTCAAAAATTTATTACAGGATTACAGGATTAACTTTTGTCAAAGATTGTTCGGAGTACATAAATTTAAACTTGACTCAAAAATATCAGTTTCCCAGAAAGAATCATGTTTCACAGACTGTGGGGCTTTTTAAAATGTTGGCAAAAAAAATGTTCGTTCATTCCGTAACTATGAAACAATTTTCTATTATTTCAAATTTATTATTGTATGAAATTGTTCATAGCATGTATTGTAAATTGTTTTTATGTTATGTGAAAAATGTTAGTCGAGATGTTTGCAATTCCCCAGCAAAGGAATTTGAGAAATTTTAATTTAAAGGAATTTTTCGCGAGATGCAACATATACATTAGTCTGTGACACAGCTGCAGGAATAATAGTCGTGGGGTTAGGTTAGGTTAACGCGGTGTTTCCTGCGCGAATGTGTGGAGAGGAATGTGAAAAGAAGTCGGAGCAAGTCTCAGAGGGCGGGTTCGATCTGTAATGCACCGGACTCAGCGAACGGAGCATCGCGCTTGCTGGAAGCGCGTTGCGAGTGCACAAACGTACTGGCAGAAGAGCCAACAGCCAGCAGCCCCATCCTGGCTTGGAGGATGGGATGCGAAAAAGGGAATAAAGAGGGTGTAGGTAGGAGAGATCTGTACGAAGAGCGGCGCCCAGCTGGAGCCACGTGCATCGATCTGAGCAGAGGCGCCAGCCATCCTATCCGTCGGCTCGTTCGTCCATGAGTTAGTTCGACTCTCTCTGCCTTCCTCCCTCTTTATCCCGCGTCTCCTTACTACCTTTTATCTCAAATCCTCCACCACCACCAAAAAGTCGTGCTGTAACTTCTCACGAGATCCCTCAAAAATTAACTCCAAAAACCACATTTTGAATGTTGTCGTTCATTTATTAATCAGCGACAAACAAAATCCAGCTCGATTTTGCGAGCCGAACACACATTGTCGTGCAATTTTTGGATGCTCTCATTTTTCTTCCCAGGAACATTTGCATAAACCATCATTTCCAATCAGCCTTTTGATAATGCTAAGTGAAGATAATGTACGGCATGCAGACAATTCGCGTTAAAATTCGTTATATAAAAATGTGGAATCAAACTGTCAAACTTTTTCCTACGGCGGAGTAAAGCGGTATAAATTACTATATTTTCTGTCAGATAAGGAAAAAAGTTACTTTTTTCTATAAAAAAAGTCTTGTCCAACTGGAATTTAAAATGTAGAATATTATCTCATGATTTCGTGAAAATTAATTGCATTTTTGGATTGATTATAAATAACATCTCGAGTCATGTTGTACAAGCTGAGATTCTGCACAGAAATTATATTCTCAACTAAGATTCTAATATCCCAGGAATATCGTATATCGTTCATATCTGGCTGCATATATGCTGTTATATACGTTCAAATATGTGATACATAAATGGCCACATAATCTCTTACATATGTTGTCATATATTGCCATTTATATCCAGTTTTGAATGATACATGTATGACAACGGGTATGGTTTATATTTGGCCATATATTTATCATATATACCAAATAGATTTGTATTTGAATAGAATGATTTTTTTATCCACCTATTCTACCTCTTCTAACTCACCCCCTAGAAAGAAACCTGACAATATAACTAATCTTTATGTAGTTCGAATTTAACACCTGACAAACACCCTTCATTTTCTTTCTCTGTGTAAAACATGCGTGTTTCCCAGTGATTCCCAGTTCCAAAGTCTCATTGGCTCTCATAAATGAATGACGAAAAGACTTGCATGGTGGAAGTTGGTACAATTTTTTCTATGACATTATAATTCGCATGCATACGTTTCAGGAAGTTCTATATACTTTACAAACAAACCTAGAGCATTATACGCGGTACAATTTTTTGACTTCTATTGGCCATAAGCTATCCATTGGCAAACTTTTTCCCTCCATGTAGATTATCTAATCAACTTCTCGAATAAAATCAAACTTTTCCCCGTTACAGATTTTATTGTTTCTTTTTACTATAATCTAAAAAGTAGATATTTTTTGCAATTAAATATAAAATTTGTTTTATAGCTTTATTTTTTTTGTCAGGTTCCCAGTGGAATGAACTCATAACGGACGATTAGATTATTGTCCTAAACGAAGCGGAGTGTTGGATCTGAGTTCTGTAATTTTACTTGAACTTTGATGTGAAATTAAACGGTTGGTAATCATTTTATGTTCCAAGCACTTAGTATTAAAGTATAATAACCTCCAGCGTTCATTCATTGATGAGTTGACCCTGGCCAGAAATCAATATCGTCCGGTAAACTTTCCATATTAAACTAACGCACAGGCGAACAATATTCATTACAACTCGCTGCAATTGTCGCAGTTACGTTTTCGAGCCCAAATGGCAAAACGCTCGAGTGATAAAAGCGAACAAAAATGGACGTTTGCATTTTTTGAAAGCTCGCTTTTTCCGGTTTTGCATCGTAAATTGACATATGCTTCGTATATCTAACTGAGATCTTATGTTTATGAGTTGCAGCCATATGAATAATGCAGAATCCCATCTGATGGTATTTTGATCATACATTCGTTTAGGTCAAAAAAGATGATTTCCCGGGAGTGAAATATGATGAAGATGATATTGACTATTGAGATTTTTGACACTTGAAAAAACTTTCGAAACTTCATTCTGAAGGTCAGTATTTGTTGAACAAAAATTTTTCACATCTTATGACACGAAACAAAAATTTTGTCACTTCACTGTTCTAATAATTGCAATTATTTTTGCACAACTTTTGAAAAAATTGTATAAGGATAAGGGTTGTAACTGTATCCCACAAGATATGGAGACAAATCAGTTCATGTTTGTATTTAAATAAGGTCAGCAAAGACGCATCATCACCGATAACGGCGGATAATTGATTGCAGTTTCAAAGTACATAGATGATTGAAGAAAGTTCACCAGAGGTTTTTGCAATTTCGCAAAAATTGATCATTTTTTATCGCGATATACCTTCATTGATTATCTGGCCAATAAGAATACAAAAATCATGACTTTTCATCGAACAAATCGTTTTTGAAATTTCGCTTTCTTAAAAAAAAAAATTTTTTTTCAGACTAAGCCTTGGGCCGGAATCCAACATGATAACATCACAACGACACTAAAAGGGATAGTCAGATAAAGAGGCTGATTGCGTCGTAAAAACGCGAAACAGAAATCTATTGGTTTTCCCGAAAGTGTGTGGACCAGTTCAATGAACTCGAGCATTTCGCCGCTGTCACTAGAATCTCCAACGTTACCGCATAACATTTTACTATATAGTCCTCATTCTTTTTATGACGGTCGCTTGGTCCTTGGCCCGTTATATCGAGCGTGCGGATCCTCTTTGCGCTGATTTTAAGCTCATCGTGTGGCGTTCAACTAACTTTATGTATTTCTCAGCATACATACATAACACGCACTTAACTGCTCTTTAGAGGACAGTTCGACGAACCCGCGTACGCATTGGACGTACACTTTGTGTACATTTTCCTTTCAATTTTCACGCCCACGCACTACTTTAATTAAACACAAAAAAATTGTTTGCGAACCATCCTTGAAGGAGGTTAGAGAATTTTCTATATGATCATTGGCGTTTCAATAAATCTGTACCGGATCGTTGTCGCTTCTTTTCTTTGATTCAATTTTGTAAGTGCTACTTGTTTGAGGTGAATGCTTCGATTAACACGTGTTTTAGTATTGATTTTTATTGAATATTAGGTCAATTCAAGATGAAACTCAATTTCATAATTCAATTCAACTTTTTTTTTTTTGAATAAAAATATGATATCAGTCTTGTGAAAAAAAAAAAAATAATAAAAAGTTCATCTACATTAAAAAAAAAAAATGTTTATTTATTTGTTTACAATTTTTTTCCAGAAACAGTCGGAAAAATTCGATTGGACAAATGCTGAATAAAAACTTGTATTGATTAGTGCAAACGTAGCGTTAACAAAACGGTCGTACGTGTTCCCTCCGAAGCTGATTTCGTTAAGACGCTCCAAAACATTCGCCAAGACTTTTATCCTTATTAATAGGCAAGGTTCGGCGTTGCACGTTAAAATACGAAACACTATAACGTTTGATTGCGTGCACACACATTGCTGAAACTTTGCGTCATTTCACGTTTCATATCTCGTGCGGACGTTTTCATGCGAGTGTATATATCATTAAGATCAATTGAAAAGGTTTCTTCGAGTGTACGATTCTACCTCACCTCGAGGCAACTTCAACTAGTTCATCTCGTCTTGAATCGCGCGTCAGACCCGTCGTGACCTTCCCGAGACTTTCTTCTGAGTTTTGTCTCTTCTTCAGACCTTGCCAAGATTAGAAGACTATTGGAACACGTATCGAAAATTTTATTCAACTCATCTTTCAATGATCGATGATGTCAAGTTGGAAGATGAAAATTAAAACGAAAAAATACGTCTTTTATAAATAGCAGAATTTGTAAACAAAATTTCCACTCGATATTTTTCAATAGAAAGTACTTTTGTCTAATTGTGAAACTTAAGATTTTCTAAAACAGATAAAAAAGTATGTATGCTATATATGTGATAAAATATATGCTACTTATACGGAAGTATGTATGTTCTACCATATATATTCTAACATATATAATCCACATATTTTTTTGCCTGCACGATTGGAAATTCCTTCCAAGATTGATTTTTTACGATTTAAATTTTCGTGACAAATTTTGTAAGACATTCGTTATAAACTACAGTAGATGTAAACTCGAGGAGTGGACAGATACAGCGTTTAATCCGCGCCTCGCATGCATTGCGAAAATCGCTTGCAAAAGTTCGTCGACTCCATTAACCCACTTGCGCGATAAAGGAGACACATGTCCGAGAAAGATCCAGATCCGACGCGGGTGCGCTGCATCTCAATGTTTCACTGCGTTCATCATCGTTATTTCTTTCTGTTCACGACATATTGCCAGATTATCGATATAATTCGACGAAACATTCGACGGCTGTGAAACAAGTGCTTTCAATTTGTGTTTCATTAGGCGGTTGGCGCGGTAATTAATTGACTGTGGATTAAAGACTAAAACCTCTTTCCAAGACTATGTGTACACAACTCGTCTGAAATTTTTGGAAAAAGTTTATAGAAATGATAACTTCAAATAACATTTTCAATTTATAACACAAAACATAAATATTTTAATGTTTCTAAATGTTCTAATTTATTATTTTTGTATTGTTTATATTATTAAATTGAAAAGAAAATTTTATTGGGAATTCCTATAATTCAATTGAACGGAAATTAAAAAGAAAACATAAATTAACAATTACCCGTTTGAGAGGGAGAGAAAGAGAAAAAAGAAAAAAACTATAAATAAAATGAATAAATGATTCATGGGATTTCGACTCGCTATAAGAGAGTAGTTTGGTGTAAATAATTAAGCAGCACGCGTTCTCTGCAACAAGATCGTTCTGACAAGGGCTAGGCGTCTTGTAAGACTAATAAAGAACTCTTGCCGTGCGATAGATAAGTCATCATTTTACGAGCGCAGATCGATAGACAGACGGTCTAATCGGTATCGAAAGTTTGCAGGCTTCAGCTAAGAGCTACTCAGTCAGCCTTATGAACTTGTACGTCGCTGCGTAGATAAAATATCAAACAATCGATCTCACACGAGGGAAAATACTGTTTACACCCCAACGACAGTATTACTTTCGTTTACTTAATTGAAATTAAAACTCGAAAATAATTTTATATGAGTGCCATTTTTCAATTCTGGTAACAACATATTCTTTTTTATTTATGAATATCTAATAAATAAATTATTGAAAAATTGAATCTGAAAAAAAGGTAAATTTAGTATTTCAAGTTCTCATTAGTCACTGTTTGGGCCAGATTCTTTCCTATTAAAAAAAAAACTTTTTGCAAAAAGTGGAAGACTCTGGACTTATTTTTTGGTATATTTTCATCATTCTTACTTCAAATAAGTAAAAATTCACTTGTTCTGAAGATGTTCAAATTTTTGTGGTTTGCGGCATATGCGTTAATCAAACATTTATAATCAAACAACACATTATTTTTTTCTTATAGTCTCGTGCTTCATGCTTTTTGCAGAAAGCCGGTGCCTTGTCCTTATACTTATTATCAAGACACCTATTGATTACAGTCCCCGAAAGATTGTAATTTATAATTACAATCCATCTGAGCAATTGAAAGTCATGGTTAAATAAAATGCAATTAATGCTTGCAATTATCATTCTCTAAAGTTCCATTTATGACATACAATCGTGATATAAAAATATTCCATCATGCAAGTAAAATGTTGTTTCTTTATTTGGTTGCCTTACCACGTTTGATTAAAGCATTTCATTGGCTGAAATTTCTGTAAAAAATTCTTTTCATTACAATGAAGTATTTGTCAGGTTCAAATCTATATTTAATAATCAAAAATTAATTGACATCTCAGAATAGCAGTTTGAAGTTTACGATATAAAGACAAGTTGTTTTTTCAATACTCAAATATTCAAACCTTTACACATAAAACCGATCTAATTATTTTGTTCGAATCACGTGCTTTCAACTAACTGCCTAATTAAAAAAAACGTAACAATCGGTTGATCACAGCTGATCACAATTGCAATGAAAACACGGCAATTATCAAGCAGGCAATCGTCATTGGCAGTTTCTATTGGACGTGTGTTGTTATTCCCACAAATTCAATTTTCAAAACTATAAAGCGGTAGAAACATACTTACCAAGCTATACGCATCAAATAACTTGTAACATGCATTTTAAAACAGTTGTTAAACTGCGCTGTCTCTAGTTTTATACTCAACATAGAATATATATTTACTTACCATCTGTTCAGATTTTTAATAAAAAGCCTTTGACATGTCATAATTGATCAGAATTTGAAAAATTGAAACCAAGTAGAAGCCGAGCATTCTTACCATGAGAACGCATCTAACATAATTTCAATCCTATTTTGAAATACATGAAAAATGATTATTAGTTCTTTCATGTTTAACTTGATGAAACTTTGGAAAAAGGAAATCTACAACATCTCATATGAACTCCATTTTGCATAAATTTGTATAGAGTGACAGGAAAATACGCTTCCAACCTCCCTCGCGCGTTTGTTCATAAAAACAGTTTTGCGTTATGCATTTTTAAACTGCGCTAACTTTTGTTAAACTTCGTTTAACTTTGTATAATTTTTTCCCCGAAAGTCTGTATAGCTGCGTAAAACTTTCCAAAGTTTTTCCCTCCTCTTCGTGAATATAATCCATCGGATACTCTTTAGTAAATAATGAATTCAGACTAATGAGTAATTTGTTGCCATGATTTGTCAATTGAATTTTCTGTCACTGAACTCAAGATTGATCAAAATAAATACATACAAAAATGATAAACAAGTGAACAAATTATACAGATACAAAAAAAAATCAATCGTTTGCATATCTGAATTCATTTTTGCATTATTATAAAAAATGTTTTTTGTTGTATATTTGATTGTATAAGTTAAACAAACTTGTAAATATGTAATGTATAAAATTATGTGGAAACATTTTGCATCACTGACAGTTCTAACTAGGATAGTTTAACAGGATCAATTATATTTTTGAGAAGCAATTAACAGTATCTCGAAGATACGAGCTTGAAGTTCAAGGGTTACGTGCACGAGAAAGTAATCGTTTAAAAAGTATGATTCGCAGATATAACTAATCAAGTTGCGAGTAAATGATTCTTGGCAAGTTGATTCAGCAAGAGCCGCTAGTCGCCGCCGTTGAACGACGAGCAAGCGAGGGAGTCTGGTCGTCTGTCTCCAGGCGCGCCTGGTAATACACTTTTGAGCAATTCCCTGTCACGAATAATGGTTCCCTCTTAAAACATGAAAAACTCGCGAGAAGCTCGAGGCACAATAAAGCTGCCGAAATTATTACTGCAGCCTCTCAAAAGTCTCGCGCATTAAGACGAACGGAGACGGCAACGAAGGAAGGAAAAGAAAAGAAGCAGGGATCGAAGCATACATAGGTTTCCGTTGGGCATTATACCCGACGACAATAAAAAGCGCGAGGCTTAGTAAAGCGTTTTGCCATCCTTGTTCTGCGCGAGCCGGGCAAAATAGCGAAACGTTACGGGTACCGAACAGACTAAACGATAAATATTAAATTATTCATTATGCGATACGGGGGAGGTGGTGATCATAAAATCGCGTGATCGATGTGCGAGGGCTGTTTCGTATCAGATAAAAAGAAGCGGTGTCGTAAAAATGACTATAAATCCGCGGGCAAGAAATTTTTATCCGAATAGAAGCGAGATTGGAAATGATAGATTCATCAACTCTACAAAAGCTCAACATATAATTTACCCCTTTTGAATAATCTAGTAATTATCACTAATTAATAAAATTATTGTCAAAATGAGTGTCTCATATAAAGACACTATTTAAATCGTTTTTAATAAATTCATTCAGTCAAGACATTACTGTTTTAATTAAAGTTGTTTAAAAATCGTAAATTTGAACATTTTAAAAATATTTTTACCAATTTAAGAGACTTGCTTTATTTCAGTTGATTTTTTCGCAATTAGCAATGAATTTATCTCTTTTTGAAAATATCAAATAAATGAATAGATTTATAATGAAATGAAAAGTCATTTCAAATCATAAAAAAAATTCATTATTGGTTAGTTGGACTAATTTCTAAATGTAATACTATCCGAAAGTAGTTTCTAAGATTAGGTCACACATTCATTGTAAGTTACAGAAGATGCGGTTTGGCGTGCTTGCAATTATGTCTGTAACAAATTGTCTCACAAGTGCGATGGCTATCAAATTAAACAAAATTCGAAATTGCTGTGTCTCACTTTATATACACTGCTCTACTTGCCTGATTGAACAATCTTTTTCTACTGCAACTTTTATATTCCGATTGTATTCATTAACTTTATTTAAATACATCCTCAGATAAACAAATATTTTTCAAGAGCTTAAATATTGCAAAAAGATAGAAAGAATTTTTCCCCCTGCCAATCAGGCGTATATAATGATATATACCTATAATGAGAATGTCGAAGTAGATGAAAAAGTTTTTTTTTATTTTTGCATTATTTATCGCAATCAAATGTTTCTTTGGATTGACTCAAAGATCCATCAAAATAATGTGATTACTCTGAATTTCATTTGCATAAAACGTCATCTAGACTTGGGAAAATGTCTGAAATAGGTATTTACAAAAAAAAAAAAAGATTCGGTAAAGTTGATCTTTGTAACAAGTAAACTTGCTATCTCTCTTAATAAAGTTACACTTTGATTTCTACTGTAGAGGTAGGAGATGACAATGTTCGGACGATGTCGTTGCTCGGTAGACAGATATAAACTATCGGCAAAAATATCATGCGACGCATTTGCAAGCGAATCTTGAATTGATCGCGAGACGCGTTCTCCCTTGCGTTCGTGTCGCTAAGAATGAAGGAAACTATGTTGTGTGCGCGCATCGCTCTTGCCCTCATGGCGGAACCCTGAAAACAACGACTTTTTCGAATAGCGAAAGTTGTGACTTGTTCGCGACAGCCTTTCATCGTGTGGCCGTTTAAATGCAGCCCCCGACGGTGAAAGTTACACGTGGACGCCAGCGTAGCAATCGCCCTCGAGATAACCGACTCCTCACTAAGTTTCGGATAAGAATTCGTTCATATTGAGTAGAGACACGGGGCGGAATATCTTATTCAGACTTCCTTTTCAAATCCATCCGAACGTCACGTACGTACTCATTCGGAAAAGTGAAACGCTTCGATGTGCTGATGTCGAGAGATTTACTGCCAGTTGTTTTACATCATGCTTTTTTAACTCTCCGGTATCGTTTTATCACGATTCTCTAAAAGTCAAAGGTTAAAATGTATATCGAGCAAACGTTTTCAAACTTAAAAGGAACAGGACAAATTAGTCCTGTAAAGTCGATTCTTTCGCCAATTTTCCTGTTAGCAATTCAAATTTGAATTTAAATTTTTGTTTGAATATGATAAAAATGGTATTTTAGTAAAAAAAAGAAAGTAAAGATTTGACAGGTGATGAAAGTTAAGAATTTTTTTTGAAAAAAAAAAGTTATTGAAAAATTGTCGTGTATGTATATAATAATGTATGGAGTGATTGTTTCGCGATAACATGAATACTCTAAATAGTTTGATATGTTGAGTGAATGACAAGAGTTGAAATTGATAACAAGGTTAATGAATGTGGTTTTGATTAATTTATTTGTCCTACCTTGCCTTTGTCTTAACGTAAAAAATTAAAAATTATTGATAAAAACCTTAAATATATAACCGATTTCAACTGGAATTAAAATTTTAATTATAACCGATTTTTACTAGTTTTTGTCTACTAGTGTTTTGATTGTAAGAATTGATTTTTTTCTCGTTGAGATACTTGTAATCGCATTGAAATTAATTTGAATGCAACCTTGTGCAATGTTACATTGTAGGACACGCGTTGTATTTTTCCATTTATAAATTCATTTTTTCAACCACATTTGTTCAACAACAACTAAATTCACTTTTATTTCAGGCAATCTCCTAAAAACCCAAACGTAAAAATATTTTGAATAAAAACACATGAAAAAATGAACTAAACAAAAAATAAAAATTATTTTAAATCGATCAATGAAAAATTTCAACATTTAATTGGATAGAAAATAGACAATAAATGAGCTACAGAAAGCTACATTGAAAGATGAAAAGGTACAATAAGCATTTCATGATTATCGACGTAAACTTGACTAGGAAAATTTTGAAGTAATATTTATTGGTTAATTAAATTGTGGCTTACATGAGTTTTGTTTTCTAGAAAAGCGGGAAACAGTGTTGACTGGTGAGCGTGTTTTCAAACAGTTTCGCACCCGTCATGCCAGAGAAAAGAGGAGACCGGAAGAGAGCGAGTACAATGTTTTTGTGCCGCAATGTAACTCACGGCTGTAAAACGTACAACGTCTTCTTTCTCGACGACGTTTCGTGAAAAAAAGCCGCAGCAGGGTTTAGGAAAGGAGAACGATGGACAACAAAGAAACGCTTGTCCTCTAGCCGCGCACTTTTTGGCAAACTTTTCTCAGCCCTTTACCAAACGGAGGTTTCTTTTTCCTATTGATTTCAGCGGGGGGATCATTGTGTATCTGATTCCCTCTGTCTACTCAGTTCTTTAGGTATTACATTTTGTATTTATATGGTCTCTCTTGTTAATTCTATCATTGCAAGGAGAAGTCGGTACATGAAAAAATGAGCCGAGTAAGCATTAGGTAGGGGTGTTGGTTACTCCTTGCTCGGATGAATTACACTTTTCGTTTTTTAATTCCCTTTTGTTTATTCAAATTAAATTTATCTACTAGCGGCGCTAGAATGTCACATTTGAAAAATAACCAAATGGAAAATTTATGTTATACATATTGATATTACTGAAATCGAGTTTTTCGCATTAATGAATGTTAACATAATTAAGATAATTAATTAGTTGGATAAAATCTAATACGAATATGCATGTCTACTTCTGGTGTACTAAAAATTGTTGATCGCAGACAAGTAAAGTGTTTTTTTTTTTCTATTCTGATTTTTGTTCAAGTGAAATATGATTGAGAAAATTTTGCAAGGAAAAATGAACGAGGAGAAAGTTATTTTGTTAAGCTCATATTTTGTAAGGTATCATAAATTTAGTATGGAAATTATGAATGTGTCGTAATGTACTCAGTAGAGTAACAATTCTCGAAAATATGTGCGAATAAACTTGCGTCCAATTAAGGTTGAATCAAGTATGCTGTGACACATTTAAATCAATATCCTTGTCCGATAAATGATTGATTCCCCAGAAATGATTAATTATATTTCGTAATCACCATCGACTGATAATATTCGAAAATTCATTTACCTTTGAACAGCGCCAATTTTAAACCTCAAACGGAAAGTTGTATCATTTTTCTATGTCGAAATAATCTTCGTACTTCGCAAGAAGTTTTAATTTGAAACAAATTTATGAATCTTATGAATCTTTATATTTTTGCATAGTGAAGCATAGTTTAAAAAAACATCATAAATATAAGAAAAATCAGGAAAAATGAAAAGACAAACAAAAATGGAAATTTTAATTTATGAGAATTAACTGTAAATTGGTGAAAGAAATAAGCATTGGGTATCAATGAACGCTTATCGGAAATTTCTCCCTTCAACGATCTCACGTTACTGTGCCAATGGTGAAAGATGTCGATAGCTTGGTTAAGCATTGACGTCATTTTTCAGCTCGACTAGTTAAGTATTTAGAAGAAAAAAAATGTTAGAAACCGATGAAGTTATAAAAACGGTTGTTGCATATTAATTGATCCCGAGCGAGCAGATTGTCATACATATATTGGATCATATATTTTATAATTCACTTATCTTCGTTACCCATCGACGAACGCTATCGCCGAGTGTTTTCTGCGTGTGCTAAATTAATCAGCGGTGACACCTCGGGGAGACTGTCTTTTATCCCATAGCCGTGGCCACCATTTTGGTTGTCATCGGTTGCATGTACGTGCATTTTCATCTCTTTTTAATAATTTGAGAGAAAGTAAAGACAGACAATATCCTGTTATATCTCACTGACATGATTCAAAACCGCGTGTATCATTCATTGCGATATGAAAATCCGCAATTACCAGGCATTAAATATCATGTAACTCGATTGACGTCATACCCAAGGAGCCAGTCATTTTTTTGTCCCGTTCCGTAAATAATTTAATTAGGAGATAATAAATCGTTGACTTCGAGAATTAATTTTGCATACGGTCAACGAAATGGCTTTTTAACGCGATTAATTGGATCGTTAAATCATTTCGTTTTAGTATCTGTGTAAGTCATTTCGCCCCCATTTTTTTCTCTCTCTTTAATTCTTTCGATGAATAATCTGAACACATCTAACTGAGTGATAAATGCTCCGTTGTGAGTGTTGTTCGCAACAAAAATGCAATTGCACTCCTTGTCTAATAAGTTCAACCATAAAGCCAGTAGTAAAAAGTTTTATATGCTGACTATTAAACATCATCATCATTGTAAAATGGCCAGTGTAGAACATAGCTGAACATATTTTTCTATATAACGCGCCCGGAAATTCGTCGCTTTTAGTGTTTCAACATTTGGCGAACAATTTGTAAAAATTATGCAAAAATCGCTCGACGTCATATTGCAAGAACGAAATTGGTCCTAATATTTATTTAATATGTATTTTGGATATCAAACTGACAGAATCAGGACAAACTGTGAAGTTTATAATTTGGCGAATCGCAACTTTAATTGTTCGCCAAAGTGCATCGAGTTTCGTTGGGACTCTGGAAAAAAAGCACATTCGCAAAGCAATAAAAACATTTTGGAAACATATCAAAATTAAAATAGTATAATTTTCGAAATACAAATGCGCAATTTTTTGAGTTGACGAATAGTTCCTTAAGTTAAAATCGTTATTTTCATTTTTTTACAATTCAAATGGCTTTTTATTGAAATCTTTACTGCATAATGTTTGTTTCAAGTTTTTTTTCTTTACGAAAGTTTTCTGGTGTCTTTACAAAAGGGATTTTAGATTCCATATTTTTTTGTCTTTGGACGCATTAATCTTAACGTATGATAGTTTTTTAATTACTCTTGAAAATAAAATTTACATTTTAGTATTTTGATTTTGACTCAAGGATTATTTTCTTGGATCAAGACATTTTTTTTTCAGATGCAAATGAAAAATCTTATTTTGGTAGTTGTTATTTTCTAGCTGATCAAGATCGATAACTTTGGTCTTTACATGATAATCTGCAAGTCATCAACTCCAACATCAAGCAGAATCATTTTTGTATGTACATACGAAATCATAATTAATCTTGACACATAAACTGTTTTATTGCTCTGGGTGGCGATTAAAGACCGAGTCAAATTGCACAGCATTAAAACGAATAACAATGAATCAAATCTTAATGCGCTGAAAATATAATAAAATGTGATCGAATGAAAAGCGTGCGAAAAATGATTCGTTCAGCATAATAGTCTTGCCAAACGATTGGTGATGTGTTTGTCATGCGAAATGGTCTTTTAGGCTGAACGTAAATGTCTTAATTTCGTTTCTTCGATAGATTCGATCGCTCGTCTAATATATGCGCGTTGTTACTGGTTATTGTTGTAATAACTTTCGAATTTTGTTTTACGACTTCGGTAGACAACTGCCCTTCGAAAAACGATTACAAACATTTTTCAAAACATTTACTTATTCAACACAACCGATTTACTTTTCAGCAATCACGATTCTCTTTCCTTTTTTCAATCTCTTTTTTCACGAGTTTCATTTTCGTTATTACTTTTTTCCATTTTGTTTTCTTTTTTCAAATTTAGTATCAATAATCAGTGACAGGTTACTTCATTTGTTTTTGTAAAATCAAATCAAAAACCGGATAAAATTTTATCGGGCAAGTCTGTCTTGAATTTTTACTTTCTTCAATTTCAATTTTTTTATTCTATAGTTAATCTATAGAAATGTCTATAAAATATCTGTTAAGAAAAAAATGATCCTCTAATCTATTCTTATCGCACACTTTATCAGCTTTCCTTTCCCCCTGCTGTGTGACAGAGGTTATGGACAGATCTGTAGACGCATTTGAAAAGATTTCATTAGTTGTATGTCAGAATTTTCTGGTCTGGATGGAGATGAATTTGGGTAAGTCGAAATTTGCGGTCCCCCGAAAATTGAAACGCCTACGAAAAATGTGGCACCGAAAGGGTATGGCTAAACACGACCATGATCAATATCAATACTAAAACCGTTCGGTTTCATACTTTCCTTTACTTTCTTCGAAAAGTATGACGTGTTTCTTGCCTATGCACTATGACAGAATGGGATCAGCAAGAGTATGCACGCGAATGTTTGCTTTACAACAATACACGCGTCTTATTACTCATCACGCAATAATGTATAAATAGGTGTCTCACATCTATATCTATCGTAACGTAAATAATCATTGATCTAAAACTATTGAGCCACATGCTTTATGCAAACGGTGCAATGTACGTTTAATTGTATTGGAAATTATTGTGAACGCGGACATAGATCGTTTACGTAACAACGACTAATCATAAATATTAATCTCCATGCTAACCACTTTTTATTTTGATTACAATGAAAAGTTCAAGTGATCATTTCTTCTTTGCATCTGAAATTGGATCGATTTCAGACCCGCGCACGAAACTTTTACTTCCCGTGATGAATAACTTTTTCAATTGATCGAAATAATTTAGGTTCGTTCAAAAAAATTGTTTGACAATAACTAAAAATAAACTGAAGCGACAAGTTTTTTTTTTCAAACAACAGCTACGAATTGACGTTCTGTGCTTACGTGGTGAAACAAAACTTTATTCGCGGGACAAAAAATTGAGTGAGATTATTTTGACTTTCTGATAGCTCTTATGCGAAAAAAACCTTTAGTATATCAACTTTAATTTCTAGTAGTTAGAAATAAAATAAAAAATGAATGAAAGGTATAAAAACAGTTTAATATTTTCGATAGAGTTTTATGAGAGAAAAAAAAGTTGCAAGTGTTGAATTGGTTATTTTTTATATTTCATTCTGCAAATATTTTTGAACATAGATTTTCAGTCCTTCGAGCTTAGAAAGATTGAAGAAAGAGATTGAAAAGCGTGTTAATGGACGACCAGTTTGATTAATTTTGCACCTTCTTTATTGATTTGCACTGTTTCAAAATCAGGTTACAGCTGACCATGTAGAATTATTTAATTATCCGCACACACTCGATCTGTTACAAGAAGTAGGCAAGGGGTAACTAATTGCCTTATGGAACTTACTTATAATGACGTTGTGAAGTACTTTTGTTAACTGTAATTACAACGCTCAATTTGTCACGACGCTACGCTTATAGAGCCTCTGAAGAGCATCGTAATATTCTTTAGCAGAAGCTCGGATTCAAAACATTAAGTCAAGTGGTGCTCGAAGTTGAGGAGTCTGCATGCTCGGTCAGCGTTGAGTCGCGAGAAATGCAAAAAGAAAAGACAATTGCGAGGGACAATGACGTCTGATGCAGAGGAAGAGCAACCCTCCGAGTGTTTCGACTTTTTCTCATTAATTTCAGCGAGGCAAACGGTTGGCGCGAACGTTGCCATTACATTGGTTCTATTACCCTTATTGTTAAACTTAGAGTTACTGAACTATAGACCGCAGCACAGTGTTTGAAGACACGTGGCTTCAAACGTGTGGCCTGGTCCCACACTCGAGCACAAACGTCGCCTCGGCTCAGACATACGACGACTTTCCACCTGCTTTATCAACGATTAGCCTTTCATTCATGCTTTTTTCCCTCACCTTTGTATAGTTCTTGATGTTATTTTATTTAATCGTTTAGTATTACTTTCTACATATTTTTTTCGAACATTTTCAATTTTGCTACTCAAAACTCATTTTTGACTGAGACTGGATTTTTTTGAGACAATTTTGTAAGTACTCAAATTTGTGTCCGGTCGGTGTTGTACGCAATGATTACTTGGAACAACCCCTCGCGACATTTGCGTAAACTTTTGTTTTACCGCAGTAGTGCAATTTCATTTTTTTTATATTCTAACTAAGTTATAGGTGAGAGTTTACGAAGTCCAATTTATATCTAACTGCACCAAACTCGCGAGCTAGCATTTTAGTTTCTATTTACGTGGAGTATTTGCAATTATGTTAACTAGACCGCAGGGTACAAACTTAAAAATATAAATGTTTTAACTGTTGGTTGTTTCAAACATTAGAAATTTACTTTCCGGTCTCTCACTTCAAGTGTTATGTTATTTTATTATTCGTTCTCATTATAAGGCCTTCGAACTCAATTGTCTGCTTGGCTTTTGACGTAAATGTCAGAAGAGAATGGTCGAATGTAATGAAAAAGATGGCACGAGTTTGCTTTTGATTGTGAACATTATTTTGTTATTTAAAAAATTTTTCTACTCGAATGTATTTACAGACCCGTGCTGTATCACGTGATCGACTGATAAAAAATGCAGCATGATTTATTATCTTTGTTTAAAAAAACATCTAACTATAAATCAAATTAATTAGTCAATGAAAGATAACATCAATAATTGGATTTTTCATTTGCATTGTTCATAAATTGGATATATTATAGATGTACAATTTTGATCGCTGTGATGAGATGCATCATTTCCGCTATATGGATAAAGCGGAAATAATCGCGTTGTAGAGAATAGAAGAAACACCCTCCATCACTACTTATAAAATAATTATATATTTGATCCACGGTATCAAACTATAGCACTTTGTGTCTATGTTAACACGACAATTTTTTATATTGTCAATTATCCAGAACCGTGGAGTGCCAAGAGACTTGAAAATTGTATACCCCATTTTATCATGTTGCAATTTTGGTTCAACGCCGAAATACCGTTTATTGATCTCAACGATCTGTCAACACTCTCATTTTTCACTGTGCATATCTTTTACCTTATTCATTAATTATCGATCATTGGAAACAGCTCACTTCGTTAATAAATAAAATGCTACGTCTTTCGCTCTTTACATTGCATATTGGTAAAAAATAGATGATTTCTTGATTGGGATAATGAAACGTTTAATTTGTTTAATCGATAGGATCATCAATCAATTACTTATCATTTGTTTCTAATATTATGGATGTTAGGAAAATACGTTGCAGATTGATCGAGTTTGTTGAAAGGTTTTTTTTTCGGTTATTATTTTTCAGTCTAGATCTGACGTGAGTTTTAGCGAAAAATAAAGATGCACGCGAATCCAATTAGATTTCTTATAAATGATTAAAATGTAGAAAATTACATTGTTGCTCGACGATGTAAAATTCCTACAGATAACGAGTGTTTTTATCAGTTCAAACGGTGGAGTTACATGGAAACCACTAATTTTCTAACTGATGTAAAAGTTTGAAGGTTTCACACACGAATCTAAGATCAAAGTTGTAATGAAATTGAATGAATTACAAAAAAAATATGCCAACTTTCAAACACGAAATTTTGCCTAGATAATCAGAAAGTTAGATTTCAATCGGAAGATTCATTACATGTTATGACCTGAACGTGATGTTACATCACTCCAAGATTCAAGGTTTTCCATGAACATGCGGGTAAGTAAGCGGGTATTTCGTTTTTTATCCTTAGACCATGTATATGATTAAAATATTCTATGGAAGGTAGTGCACAATGTTTTTGCTTAGTTGAGATAGCTGGAAAAAAATTGGATATCAGGATCAGCACGGGGAGGAACGATATTTACAGTACCAATATTTTGGAATTTCGGAGATCAATATTTGCAATTTCTCGGAACTATATCTCAAAGAATCAGCCAAGTGGTTCCTAATTAAATGTGAACAAACTTATTTTTATTCTTTCGTTTGCTAACGCCAAAAAAGGACGAAAAATATGTTAGAAATTATTGCACAAAAAGTTATTGCTAGAGATTCGAGATGTTAAAGTCGAATTTCAACCGACTTAAATAAAAATTCGGTTTCGACTGTTTTTCTTTAAATTGTTTTTTCAAAATTGCGATACGAAAATGACGAAAAAAAATTGTATTCCATTATTTAGTATAAACTATGTCCGTTTTACGGGTGAATTCCACCAGATCCCTAACAAACTGTCTAATAGAAATAACGAAATGGGTCAATCGACTTGTTTTAATCTTCCCTGACTTTTATTGATTTTTTTCGAAATGACATATCAGTAAGTTATCGTCTTTTTCTCAATCTCTGAAAATACGGATTTCATGATATCAATTCCACTTAACAAAGTTATTTTGTAACAATGTTTTATTGAAAATTTTCAAGTGCTTATTGCAAGTTTATTACTATATAAAGCATCCTTGTTGATTGAAAATTGAAATCTTTTTCGATAAAAATATGAATGAAAATAAGCAAAACTTATTTTCCATCTCTGGTTTTGAAAATACATTGACCACTTTTATAAATCTTACATTTTTGTTGGTGTGTTATGTTTTCTTTCGTTTCAAAACTATTAGCGGTTACACTGGTGATATACATGTTATCATGTGCAATTGTGTTATTATATTAGGCAAATACTTTGTACTTGAACTGTATATTAATGTTGTATCAACGTACAATTGTCATGAAATTCTAATGCATAATGAGTACTTTCGACTAACCGATGTTTAACGTGATTTCATCAAGATTACCATTGTATCGATTATTGATTGTGTGAATGAACAATAATAATAAAAAATATATTCAAACTATTCAACTTCTATAAGCAAAGTAAAAAAAAATTTCCTCTAAAAATTTATTTATCATTACTTTTGAGTCCAGAATCAAAACTGAAAGTAATAACACTAACTCTAAATTTGAAAAAGTTTAAATTTTCATTGTGCAAAAAGTGGGGAAAACTCAAAAACTAGTTTTTGAGTGAGATTTCACTTTTTATATCAAATCAGTGAAACTTCGCTGAAAAATAAGTTTGACTCAAGGAAAAATGTATATATGGCTATATTTTTGTGTTTTTCATACTTACAAACATTCCATTCATTTTCCCAGATTTTTGTATATTTATGAAGTATATACCATACCCTATATTTTATACCACACATAAAAATATATCTGTGTGATAAAATATAAGAAGATATATTTATGCAGTAGATGGATCATATATGATACCAAACTCATAAGTACCCTGAAAATGTACGATATTAGTACCATTTATGGATACATGAGTTTTTATGTGAAAACCTTCCACTTTTTTTGCAAAATGTGAAATTTTCACTCATTCAAATTGACGGTGACCAATCCAGATGACGAGACATTTTAGATCTGACGAAACCTAAAAGTTTGATTAAGAAACGCGGCATTCGGTCGAAGAGGAGTTGCACGACAGAGCTGTAACGAAGAGCATTGAAAGAAAATCGGGGCTGCAGGTTGTGTGGCGACCGATTGCGAAAGGAGAAGTTGGATTCGCAGCCTTCGCTCGCTAGAGGGATCATAAAAATGTTGAAATTACCGGGTTCAGCGAAAGTGATGATCTCGGAGGTCCTGGCGTAGAAGTCGTCAAGTTCCTCCTGGGGTTCTTGGGGCGCTTGTTCGTCGTAATCCCGATAGGGCGTGGTGATGCGGTGACGATCCTCGTCGGCAGTAGTGGTGCTCGTGGTGGCAGTACTAACGATATTTTGTTCCGTCGGCTGGTCGAGGTTGCGATAGGAGAACTCTTCGTTGGAGTAGACGGAGCCGTAGTCGGAGCCGTAGCTGTAGCCGTAGCCTAGGGCGTCGTTGCGACGGGGCTCGGGCTGCTGGGCCTCGGCTCGGTAGAGGGTCTCGAGGGCGAGATGCCGGGGCACAGTGGCGAGGGTCCGGTTGACGTCGGGCCGGCTGCGCAGGCCCAGTTTGGTGAGGATCTGATGCTTGATGGCCTCGAGCCTGAGGTCGTCGGGACTGGGTCCGCCGGCGGCGTCCTTGCGGTGTATGCCGTGGACGTGGTGGTGCTGCTGGTGCGGGCAGCCGGGACAGGTCTGGTGCGAGGAGGCGGCCTGGCGCGCGAGCACCGGGGTCGCGAGCACGAGCACCAGGAGGACGCCGCTCACGAGCGTCGTCTGGGCCTGTGAGGTGTGCCTCGCGCGGGACCACTCATGGATGCTGCAGGATGTTTGTCTGCCGGCGCGGCGGCGAGATGACGTGCGCCGTCGGGGCATTGCAACGGGGCTGACGAGTAGTCACCTCGCGGTGGCGCCGATCGCCGATGTCGCACGTCGCTCGCAGAACGCTCTGTCTGCGTTGGTCCTCTCCTGCTCCTTCCGCGCCTTCTTCGTCGGCGGCGTCCGACGACCCGCTGTGAGAGTTTGCTCGGTGCCGAGCTGACGGCTCCTGGTGTAGACGATGCCAAGAGACGATGACCGCAACGGGGAGAAGGCATCCTCGCCCAAACCCCCCATTACCAGCGCACCGGATCGGCTACCGATCGCACGATCTCGCGTTGGATCAACCTCGCCCCCTTCCGCTTATCGGCCATTCGCAATCGCCTCTCGCTCTCTCTCGCTATTTCCTTCTAACTTGCGCGCGCTCTATCCTCGTTCGTTCGCACGCTTGGCTCGCTCGCCTGCTTACACACCAACCGCTCCTATTCCAAGAGAATGCGACCTTTTTCGTGACCCCCGAGTCAAACAACTCACCAGCTCTCCTATCCTGTCCCTTCTCGCCTCGCCTCGCTCGCAAACTTTCTGACGCGCCTAATCTTCCACCCAACTTTACTCTATCCCGTCCGTCGCTTCTTTCTCTTGCGCTGTACACCTCCACCCGTCCGTTCTCACACTTCTAGGGTCGTCTCGACATTCTTCCACACTTTACGTGGCTACCCGACGTCTCACCACAACCAACCAAGCGACCATCCTGCACCATTTAAAAGTCTAGCCTGGACCACTCGCGACCGCGCCGATTCCGATTCCTCCTCTTCCGGCCGATCTCTCGCAGTTCAATTGGCACCCTCGGCTCGTCGCCCTGCGGCTCGTACCGCCGATCAAGCCGCCCCCGACCGAGCTCGACTGCACGAATTTTCGACCTTTTTTCTCTAATTTTTCTCGATCTATCGACACCGATAATCGGCCCTCAAATTATTTTTACATCTACACACGTATTAGCACACACGCAGGATTATATCGTGCGCCAACGACCGATGTGATGTTGTTATTCAAACCGAGGCACGCTTGTCGAAGGCGCGCCGGACACTGAGGTTCATCCACCACCACCACGCTATCTCCACCTCCACTCTACCATCGCTAGCAGCAGCAGCAGCAGCAGCAACCACCACCACGTTGTCCATCCACCCACCCACCCACGGTAATCGGTACACGTGTACACACATCGTATGTGTGCACGTACGCGCTATCAAACGTTTGTGCACGCAAAAGGCGGTCCTCTGGTGTCCTGCCCGCGTGCACGTGTGACCGTTCACCATGCCCGGCCATTTAACACCATCACGCTCCGCGCACCAATAACACCACCTTGCATTATTCCTTCCGGGTACCAATGCCGCATCAAAAGATTCCGGCCAACCACGTGCCTGACGCGTGCCCTTATGACCCGATTAATCTACCTTCTCAACAACCATCCACGAGTCCCATAATCCACACCATCATCATTACATTTTCATTGCACACAACATCTGAGCCAACAATTTTTAAAAACGCTTTCTCAAAGCGCCAGTCGTTTTAAACAGAAAAATTCTGCTACTAAGCTTCCTTTTGCAAACCATCCAGTTTTTGGGACAGAATATAAAAGAATCCTCTGGGGTAAAATTGTTAGTAGGAAAGTAGAGTTGGAATTGCAAAAAAAATCAGGGAAGAGATGACTCTGACACTTTACTTTTGGAGACTGTTAAACAAGAGGACCAATGGAAGCTGTGCAGCGATAGGCGTGTATGCATTTATATAAATATATATGTATATATACATATATATATACATATATATAAAACACGTAATATGTGAGTAATATTATATATAGGGACCACGGTCTAGGAGGTTGCTGTAAGCATATTGATCAGGAGACGGTAGTTGGCCGCATGCCACGTGGTGATGCTGCGAGAGGCGCCGGCCGCTCCTCCTATTATAAGCCAAGGCTTCCATCTTCGTTCTCTTCTTTACCAAGATCTTACAACGCTGCTGCGATGATTACGAAAAAGCTTCGACCCCTACTAGTTTTGTACTTGAGTATCTTTTCGCTGCCCTTCCCTTTATCATTGTCCTTTATCTTTTTCTGGCCCTTAACCGCGATCCGTCTTCTCGTCCCGCTAGTTTCCCTTTTTTTTCTTCATTATTTCATAACTCCTTGCATTTGCAAAAGGAAGACAGAACAACATGGCCCAAATACATCGTGACGTTAACCGTGAAATAATCGAGTTTTTGAACATTTTTTATTCAACGAACGTTATTTATTTTATGCCGGCTGTTCCGGTTTTTATTAATTTATTGGAAAAAAATTTGGTCATGAAAAGAATTTTTTTTTCCAATGCATGACTTGATGTTATTTTGGATTCAGTTGCACCATCAGGGTTGTGGAAAACTTGTAAACGTAAAGTTTGGCATTTTTATCATAGAACATTTTGTGAGCCTTAGACGTGAATGTTGGTAGGAATGATATTAAACGAGACAAATCTTATTTCATGTTAAACGAATAGGAGAGGAAAATACTCTTGCGGCGCTGCCAACTTTATTATTGACAGGACATTATCATGGACAAGAAGGAGTGCAGCGACGAGAAATATTCTAACGTTGAGTAAAAATTTTGTACTTCCATCTGAGACAAGGGAACGAAATTATTGTGTTTCATTATTGTCAATTTGTAATTTCAGATAACGTTGAATTTCAAATCTTACCAGTTTCTCCGGCTGACAAATTGGATGACAATTTAAAAAGCTTTTCGGTAAAACAATTAATGCAAAATGTTGAAAGTTATTGGTTGTTGTTGTGTGTGCCGGTTTTATTTCAGTTTTTTTCCGATCCTCGGAGCGACCTGCAATCTTAATTACAAATCAGTACAGACAAAAAAGACTATCCTTGCAAAAATTAGTTGCGAATGTAGAATTGCATTTGTTTTAATTCTTTTTTTTTTCTCTCGTTTTCGTAACATCATTCGTTTGTTGCGAGTCACAGCCATTATCCAGCATTTCGTTTTGCGTCACATCTTGCGTGCAGCTGGGACGACCCTGAAGACCCCACGAAAGAGCTGCTTAAATTGAGACGTCATTTTAACAAGCTCACCCGCGTTGCCGAGGTGCAAAAGGCTCACGGTTCGAGTTCTCGTGTTTTTGCTTATCTCTCTCTTCAGCGCGCTAAGCCGCGCAAGGCGCAACCTTGGATGAAAAAATTTAAAACAAAATGAAAGACGTTAAACGGCCACACGCGGAGAAAGGGAACCGCCTTCTTGGGTGGCTACCGGTTTCGCATTCAAGTCACCTCGGTGCCCTTTCTTCGCTCACCTATTACTTTTTACAAACCAGACGTTTCCCAACGTTCAAAAGTTGCGCTCGCTTATCTCTCCTCGATAAATCCATTTCGCACATCATCCGACGTTGATAATTTGTATTCCACGAATTTGAGTTATCTTGCGACAAACAATCTGTTCCCTCCAAAATTCGATTGCTCGTCGGAATCACTGGGCGTGATTTTTTAAAACAAAACAGTTAAACAATTTTGCACCGTTTCGCTAACAATATTATTAACAGCGAAAATGAAGATAAAAAAAGTGGAAAGTTTTCTACATGTTCAGCCGCGCTGGAATATTACCAACAAAAATTCCGGCATTACCAACGGTAGTTATTCAAAAGTTGATTAAGAAAAAAAAGAAAGGAATGTTTGCATCGAAAAATTCGAACGAATGACAGAGAAGGGCAAAAAGTTTCACGAGGGGCAATCACAAGGACGGGTTCAATTATTTCGACAGGCTGCGGCGATAAATCAAACTAGCCATGGTACGTCAGCGGCAATGACGTACGAGTCACGTGTATGTACGTTCGGCGGCAGATTATAATTTTCACAATCAGTGACTCGTTAACAGAGGCGTTCGTTCAACCGTCCACATCAGGTCGATATCTTCGCATTTATGAAACCAATTCGACGGGATCGGAGCGCGTCTGAGCATGCGAATTAGATTGATTTATCATTGTCTTGTCTGGCGATCGTCTCGTCCGCTGATTAGTCGCGAACAAACGTCACTCTTCCTGGAATTTGACGGTCTCATCGACGTCAGCACGGCTCTAATTTAATAACAACGATTAAATTTTTTTTTACATTCAATTATAAATCTTGCTGCGCATTGTTGACAAATAAAAACAAGTTAAAAATAAGCGAGCGTTATCAAAAGTGCAATAAGCAATTTGTTGGGCGATAAGAACGAGAAGAAAGGAGAGATTATTTCGCTCGTTTCCACGGAAGAAAAAATCGAATGACAAAGCGAAATTACGTTTTTTTTAATCGTGTCAATTTCCTTTTTGTTTTGTTTTGCTTTTTTCTTGGCTGCAAATAAGACCGTGCAGTTTAGTCAAAGCTGGGTCACCTACATCTTAAAGCCGACTGATAAATGTGTTGATGATATTGAAAACGTGCGATAAAAGAAGTGCGTCAGTGAGAATGCGACGACTATTTTACAATAACCTTTATGCAAAAACAAAAAAGGTAGTGAATTGGAAGATTGCATATTCTCTAATGTTTTCACTGATGACAGCTGACTTATAATTTAAAAAAAAGTGAACATTTCTCAAAGAAAGGCGTCAATGATTTTTCTACGTAAAAGAATGGTATAACTTTGAAAAAGAGTAAAAAGAACCTTTATTTTAAAAAAGAAAGTAATATTGTTTTATTCCGTTCGCTAAAAAGTTGTCAAAGTTTTAAGGCACTTGTGATATATTTATCTTTTGTTTGTAGTTTTGCGAAATTTTCAACTTTATATAATTAACTTGAAAATTTGTTCAGATTAAAAAAAATCAATGCCGAAATTTCGCATCGTCTCTTGTATTCATTTAATATTTGCGAGTCGCGCGGTGCAAAGTTCTTTCCTCTCAAACGATCTTTCTTTTTTTTTTTTTTCGTTTCCTAACGGCGCCGTAGCCACAGCATGATTATCATAATTTTAGGGAGCCGTGAGGCGCGATCGACCTCGAGAGAATTCACTCTTGTTGTCAGACACTTTGAGCTGAATATGACCGAATATCCGTTTCGTTCATTAGCTTTCGATCACTCTGCTCTGATATGTGAATCAAAATTTCTCACGAAAAAAGTCTCTACATTAAAAATAATTGAAAATAATTTTTTTCTTTCAAATATTTATCAAATTAGACATATAAATTCAACAATTTCACCAACTTACTAATACAAAATATTGTAAAAAATAAAATTTTCAATCCCTTTTTGAATATTCCAAATTTATTTTGAAGAACATTTAAAAATTAAAAAAAAAATACTATGAAAACTTTTTTTACAATGAAAAATAAAATTTAATGTCCAATTATATTTTGAATTGCATAAAATTTTTGTTGCCTTCATAATAAAAAGTGTTCGAGAGGGTCTAAAAACAGTGACGTGTACTTTGTTGGTTTGTATATAAAATTCAAATTTTGAGTGTTTCAGGGGGCGACCCTCGTGTTGGTCCGAGCGAAAGATTTGCAAATGAGAATTAGCAGCGGTGCGACCCACGAACGAATCGCATTTTCAAAGTCTTATCACAGGGTCGTAAGTTTTTTTGGCTAACGAAATGGACAAAAGTTGTGACAGGACTCGACATCGTCGTTCTTAATTTCGGAGCTCACGTCCTAGATGATTGAATGCGGATGTGCGTGCAAGCAGTGCAACCGACAGCTCGAAGGAGGGAATCGAGCGAAATTATAGAAACCCTCTTCGTAATGGGCGATGCTATCTGCCTCTTCCGGGAATTTCACACAAATGGTTTATGTATGTACACACATCTAGATGGTCCGCCTGTCGTGGCAGCAATTCGGCATGCCGACGATTTATGCACCCCAATGCAGCTTGCATTCGTCCGTAATGCCGTAGAGAGTAAAAATAAAACTGAAAAATAATAACAAAGGGCGGGAAAAAACGAAAGTTCGGCAAGCAGATAAGAATAACGAGATTCGAGTAATTGTTGGTTCGTGGCTTCTAATAGGTCACTCATTAAGCAACCCCTTTTGTTGCATCGTATGTGTCACTGTACGCCCATGATAGCATCGATACGCGAGTATATCGTATACATGTAGTATCGCTTAGCTTTCGCATTTCCTAATGACTTTTCGACGTCGTTTGTCTCGTTTGCTTTTCCGTGTTGCTGTTCGCTGCCAGATCTACAATTGTCAACCTGTATATGACCATTACTGACAACTCATTAGATGCATCTTACACGAACAAAGATGTATACTGTATATTTTATACATACATTCATAATTCAATTTATCATAAAAACATAATTTCATGAAATTTAAATTTATATCATTAAAAATTTGATACAATTTTTAAATACATTTTAATTCTATTATAAATAAATATATATTATAAATTATATATGAGTACGAAAGTAAAGAAAAAAAATTTTAATAATCATTTCCTAATATATTTTTATTCCTGATCGATCAATTCGAAAATTAATAACCGAGTCAATTATGTTCAAATAAATTTTGAGATATGATAAATGAAGGGTTAGATTTAATCTTCTTTCTACTAAATTAACAATCATGAAATACATTTACTGAATAAAATAGAAATAAAATAGCAACTGAAATCGCTTCCAGTTGCCAGAAAGAAATGATTTGTGTTTATTTGGTAGTTCTCCTAAGATGAACAATTTGTTATAGATATGAATATGAATGTTATGATTGAAAAGTAAATGACAGAAGCAAGCACGTACGAGAAATGTATACAACGCTGTTCTGTTGTTTTACCAGTTGGCTGGTTTAGCGTTTTACCTGCTTGGTTGGCTGCTTGCCCGTGTTACCCGATGCCCCCTTCACCTTCACTGCATAGGGCTGCACCACACGCACCAGCGAAAAAACTGCATACGCATGATAAAGGGGGGTGCGTGCCTGAGAGCTATCCTTATGGGGCTTAGGGAGGCCATACAATACTTTAGTAACCCCGTAATACCCTCCTTTGCCAGGTAGGCTAAGTATAAAGTACACGTAGTTGTGTTCCACGAGATTAAGGGGTTGGCAGAAGAATCATAATATAACTCCTCCGTAGATGTCAATGTACCCAAATTCAGTCCCCCACTTGCGCACCTTATTACGCAAGATAAATTTCAGCTTTTGCCAATAAACTTGTTTTATCGGTCCTCATGCAGAAAGTGAAAAGATAATGCGCGATTTTAGTAATCGTTCGATAGGTTCTCACATTGGGTCATCAGGGGCACTTTTTTTTCTTTTTTCTATCTCATTATTTGTTTTTTTCCCGAGTCTGACTGTCCTTTAATCGTGAAATACTCGAAACTGGACAATCGTAATTATTATTTGCACAACGGACTGCAGCGAAATGCATCATTTGAGCCAAAAATTTTTGTTAAGTCTATGGTAATATTATCTTCTGATCCGAGTCAGTGACACGTACGTGTCGTTTCTTAAATAAAAGTTGAACGACATGTATTAATATTTCTTCTTCCTGATGACACGTATATCTGAGTAATAATATGTATTACTTTCATGCTTCCTATCAAATTCATACTCAAAGGCGTAATCTGACTGCACAACAGTTTAATGAACTTTTGTGTCTGCCAATCATTTTTTTTTCGACCATAAATTTTCAAAACAAAATTTTTACATGGACTTTATTTTTGAATTACCAAAATTGTCAGTCTGAATTTAAGATTTTCAGTATATGATTACTTATTATAAATTATAAAATAAAATATCTTCAATAAAGTTTTATTAAAAATAAAAAGTTATAGTGAATAAAAAAATTTGGTACTATGAGATTTGATGACAAACGAATTTGTTAACGAAATTTGTTAATAAATAATTGTTGCATTATCGTGTGTCTGAGTCTGCTAAGATGAAGTCGCGTGTGCGTTTAAAGCCACATAGTCTTCGCCGACATGACATACCGTGGCCGTTCCGGAGCTAAACCCAGAGTGCTAGAAATATCCGTCGTACAGTTAATTCAAGTACATCGCCTCCGACAAGCGCACGCTTTTGTGTTTGCCTTGTCTCGTGCACACAACTAATCATTTCTTGCAGCCACATTTTTACCGAGTCGCGCTTACTTTAACATCTCGATCACAAGGCAAACAGTGTATGCTCGACATCTTACCTTTATTACCTTTGTCACTTCGTCGCATACAATTATCGCCTTTTTTAATTACGCTTTTGGAAAAAGGATAGTCCTATTAGAGGGAGAAAGAAAAACAACTGATTGGCTGTTCACTTTGTCTTAAGGGATGGAAATGTAGTACGTTGTGCTGCAATTTTTAAGTCTTCTCGTGAAATTTATCTGGAGTGTCAATCGGGCACATCCTTTTTTTTCTTTTCATGCCACCCTTCTGTGAAATAAGCCACGGTGTAAGTAAACCCCTACTTGTGACTCGCATAGTCGAGCCTTTTCATTCGCGTTCACGCTCTTGTTCTCGTAAAACTCTTGACAGCCGATTGTCATCACTTTTTCTCTCAAGTACAATTATGAACCACTCGAATCAATTCCTCATGAAACAAAAGAAAAATTCATTCACATGCAATTAAAATTACACAAAAAAAATAAGCTACATTCCTCGTCAATATGTTTTATTGTATGGAACGGATAAGGTGTTGTCATTTCGATGAGTTTTAATTATTTATTTGAATTGATTCTGAAAAATTGACATCAATAGTTTGTAATTTTTTTATGCAAATGAAAAAAAAATAAAAATATCAATTACCGTATCGCGCAGTCTGAAAGACAGAAAACGTGAAAAGAGAGTTAAATGTCAAGTACGTGTTGACAATACAGTTTATTATCATCTGCTCGAAAACGTTTAACAACATTTATCAGCGACGTGATTTTGCTGGAATACGTTCTTTCGGTGATGATTGCTTTTGTAGTCTGTAAAACACTCGCAGTCGCAACTGAAATAAATTTAGAAATATCGCGTTTGGGTTCTGAAAATAATTACATTTTAAACGACAATACTACGAGAACCATAAATTCGAAATCGCATACAACAACAATCAATCTCAAGAAGTCCCAATAGTTTCAAGAAATAAATTTTGTTTAAACTCATAAAATGACGAAACATACACTGAAAATTCTTTTTCTTTCTCATTCTCGACGTTTTCGCAGTTGTTTCAGCTTAAAATTTGCGTTTGCCCACTCGTATAAAATGCAAATCTGGATAATGATTATGCTTTGGTGCTTACGACGATCGTCGAATGAATCGTAAAAGGTAGTTGCTTTAAACGCGCTGCACAAGACACCATTAGCAACGCTCAACTCATGATAATTATGTCGAAGCTTCAAATTATCATCCGCACGAAAAAAAATTTCTCCCGACGTAAAAAAGTCTAATCTGGCTTACTTCAGTTTATTATGTCACCAAGTTAGTTTTTTCAGTGTATTTTTTTTATTTTTATAAAATTAAATAATCGTTAAAAAGATTTAAATTTCTAAACTTTCTCATAAAATTAAATGAACATTTGAAAGAAATTGTTTATTGATAATTTTTTGTTATACTATCATCATTGAAAAAAAGATATGAAACGAATCTCAACATGAGAAGGTGAAATTTAATCCAAGAAATGTAATGTTACTTTTTGTCATTTACAATATATCCAGGCAAGTGGTTTTATGCTGACGATGAAAATTATAGAATGCATCGTATCGTTTTGAACGGGGGATAATTTGCGTTGACCTTATAAATAAGTATCCCATGTGTCACCGTAGACATTTTTAGCTACTTATCTATATAATTGCATATGTCGTATTGTCACAATATCGTATAATTTATCAAATGATGACAAGATTTGAAAATGTTCGGAAAAAAATTGAATCAATTAGTTTCAATTGTTTAGTTGGATTTTTTGACCGATTGATGTCAGGGTACGAAAATGTTGCTTCGACTTGATTGATCCAATCTCAGAGATTCGTGATGAATTTATGAAATGGACTTATTAATTGGCCAATGACATAAAGAATAAATTTAAAATTGCGCGACGAGTACGAACTTTGATCATTGAATTGAACTTCGAAAAGTCGTGTCGTCACAAAGTTCAGTGCATCTCAAGAGTCGTCACCATTTCTTTTTATCCTCGAAACAAATGCTCGGAAAGGGCGAGAGAAAAGAAAATGAAATTCCGGGTTCAATGTGAAAAACGTTCAAGTTTATTGCATTACGTGTGAATAGAAAAAAAATTGTCGAAATACATCGAATTCAATAGTCGCTCCGTTTTTTTATTCTTCAAAAGGAAAAAAGTAAAAACAACATTCATTTTTTTGTCGAATAAATATTCTTCTATCTACCGCATCTATCTAAGAAGTACACATTTCATATATTAGTAAAAAATTTGTTGCTTTTGAATACCGGGATACATAATTTCATTAGCTTTATTTATACATTGACAAACGAACGAACCAAGGTATCGAGTGTCCACCTTTCGTCATATCTACGTGTCTAACGATGGCTTAGCAATATTAAACTCAAGGGAAAGGCAATAGGTAGATTGGTTAAGTTAGATATCACGTGATCCTTTGTTTTGTCCGGCCTCACGCAATTAATCCTACGGTCTTTTTTTAAAGTTTTTATAAATAAAATATCTGATGTAACTTAAATAGAACAATTTTGTGTATTTGAGGAAAAAAAAATCTAATTTCAGGAAGGCGAATAAATTAAAAAATAAGAGAAAGGGAACAGAGAAAAAGCAAAAGGGGAAAGGGCCGGACAAAAAGATTCTGTATCTACAACTTACGTAATTATCAACAACGTATCTAAATTAGTCGTTAAAAACATCCTAAGTGAAACTGATCGTCAAACGATCACTACTCTGTTCTTGTAAGAAAGCGACTTATACAAATATATAAACTCGTCGTACATATATTTACACGCTCTATGCACTCGGACATTGTCTGATTTTTTGTTTTATTCTTTCGTTATTTCATGCGCACGCTGTCCATCCACCCCATTTGTATCATCATAAAACATAGTAGATTAAAAACAATAGACAAAACAACGGATTTAAACTGTACACCGAGATCTTTTGGCCATCGAGTTTTCGGCACTGCTCGTATGTCAATGAAAGTTCATTTATCTTTTCTCTTATATTGCTTGCCACTTGGTTATTCTTTTGTTATCTCTTCTGATTTGTTGAATCTCTTATGTTGAAATGTCGCTTTTAGTTCAGCGCCGAAGGAAAACATTGCGTTCGCTCGAACGAACTGTCCCAAAAATTAATAAAACTATAAAAATCGTACGTCATTGAACACGAACAGCAAACCCGGTGGCACCTTAAAAATTAATACCGTGACGCTAGGAACTATCCGTCTTGCCATGGTTCTTCGCCTTCGTTTGTCAAAGTTCTCACATTATGTATAAAACATCGTTGTCACAGAATTGTCTCAAGACATGAGAAAAAAAACAACTTCGATCAAACAAGAATTGAATATTACAAAAGCTTATACTTTAGTTACTGCAATTCTACTGCACACTTCTGCTGCAAAATTCAGAAAGGATGCTCATTCCAATTGTTCTACAACATCTTCATCTTCTTTCTTTTGTTCACCAATTGACATTTCATTGTTAATAGTAAAATNTAAAAAAAAACGCTCGCTTATGTAAAAATTAATCTATTCGGTAATTTGTTGCTTATTCTACCACGAGGCAAAAAATATGCGTTTCATAATTATATAATAATTTACTAAATTTACAAAAATGTATATGTACAATGAATAATATTTGTTTGTTTTTACAAATTATGCAAATACATTTTCACGAGATGGCAATATTTGTTAATGATATTTGATTGGTATCAATATTACAGATATCAATTTGTTGTTTTTTTTTTGTTCTTTAATTATAAGCACGCAGACGAAACACGTTTTATTTTTCCTTACACTTATGCTTGTGAATATAAATATATAATCATTGTTGAGTCAACAACTATTCTGCTTATCACAATTCGTTCAACTAACAAAGTTATTTCCGTTGAGATTAGGTTTAGAAATCGATTGCCGAGTGTACACCGTGGAACGATCCCCGACAACCTTTATTTTCGTACAAAAAGAAAGTTCGACGCCGTCGTTCGTTGTCGTCGCCCTTTACTTGTCAAAATATAAATTTACTATCTCCGCGCCGAGCAGAGCCATGCTTTTAAGTAATGATCTCGTTGTTTCTCGAATGTAAAAAAATCGTAAACTTTGCACTCATGTTCCACGAAAATATCTTCATCCGAGAAATATCTTCTTGCAAAATTTACCTCCTTGTACATCCCACTTTAAGTAAAAAATAAAAAAATGAAAAAAATAAGAAATTTGTCCTCGCGGTTTGTTGCACAAGGAACTCTTCAGTCTATCAATGTTAGAATTTTTTCCTTTTTACGAAATGGTATAAAAATTTTAGTTTCAGAGAGAAGCGAATGATAAAATGTCATGCTGTGTGATCGGTCTGTCAGTGGTTGACTATGAACAGCCGCATCTTTCCACGACCATGCCAGGCAGTCGCGAGAAAACTATTTGATATTCGTTGTCGAAGTAGAGCATCGTAATTTCCGAAAGCTTCCGAGGAGCACAGCAAGGACCTGTGTTGTTCGGCGGATCCGCTAAACTCACAATGTGCGTGTTTGGGTACGCTGGCAAAAAAGCCATCGGACAATCTCCTGTACAGTAATTTGCATCATATCTGAAAAAAGTGAATTAAAAACAAAACTTTATTGCGTTGTTCTTTTTATGAGATCATTTTGTTTTTTGTTTTTCAAATAATAAATGTCATATGATTCAACAACAGGACGATATTTATAACAGCACAAACCGATAAATATAATTTCTGTTCTCTTTTGTTGTTTAGCTTATTTAATTTTTTCCTTTCATTATAGCTTGACTGTTTGATTTTATATTTACAAATCAAATGAACATTTCGAATGCGATTGTCATTAAAACAAACTTATTCCAAAATTTGAGTTTGCCTTAACTCTTTGTGGCGACGAAACTGAGCGCGAAACAATAGTTTATCGGTGCTTTGTAAACGCGGTCAGTTGATTCAATCATAGAGTCACTAAACGTGACATCAATAAAAACATCGAATAGAAGTCGTCATAACATTTTAGACTTGAAACTCGTTTAATTTCGATTATTAATTCACACGTTCCACGGAAGATATACCTATACTCTGGGAACGTTTGCTTTTGGCACTTCAATAGTTTAGTTTCAGGTGAAATTTTTCTTTCAATAATGCGTTGTTTAGTCGTCGTTTGTTATGACCAAGTAATATAGGTGTAGCTAAATCAAACATTAGTCTGAAAAGCTTATTTTGGATTTCAATTTAATTTCACTTTGTCCAGAAGATTTGATACTTCTTATACTATATTTTCAAATGGAATCAAATAGAATTGTTTTCTAAAACAAAAAACCTTTAATTTTTATTTGTCAATCAAAGCTTGCTTGAACATTAGATTTTATTCAGATTGATTTCAATCAAATAATTTAACGGAAGATAATGCCAAAAACACACGTTCGATTGTATCACAATTTCATGATCTGATACCGATTAACTATTTTGCCAGTTTGTACTTTGATTCTAAACTGATATTATACATTAATTCACCACAATTATATGGTGCTTATTCATAAACCGAGATTTAATCTATTATAACTATGAAAAGTAGAAATCAAATATAAAAAATCTTTCAGAACAAAATTTAATTACGTTTAGATTTAAATTACATTAAAACTTCTTTTAATCTGTTACAAAATCATTTTACTATCTTTTTTGCAAAAAGACATATTGCAATTTTTTTTTATCTAATCTCAAACTCAGATTAAATCTAGATTGAATGTGAGGATAAAAATGATAAAGAAACTTCTGGTTTAGAGAAATGATAAGCTTAAGAATGAGCATTGCGAATCAGAACTAATGTTTCGTCTTGAAGAAACGAGGTGTTTTTATAATGTGCTTACTTTTTAGGAGCGATTATCCAGTCCCAGCCAAACTTCTCGAAGTCAACTGTGAGCTTATACCGACAGCACCTGCTCTCCTGACTGGCCTCATCGCAATTCAAGCCCACGTTCCTTTTAATCCTACCACTCCGTCTAGCGTCTAATTCTTGTGTCTGAACTTCAAGATAAGGCGCGAACTCTGCGCCCGGATTTGTTTCGACGATTTTCTGGTTCCTGCGGTGGTTGCCCCCGGGACAACTAACTTTCAGCGAGACTCCGAGATTATCCCGAGGGTGTTTGAACCACTCGGCAACCATCCGTTTGATGTCGATGGTTATCCAGGTGCCCCTTCGACCCATCGGTCTGAAGTGCTTAGTTGTATAAGCCGGACCCAAGTTCGGGCTGCCGGACTCTGTGACGCCACGCTGAATCCTCTGTAATGTCACAGAAATTAATCCCTCGTTTTCGGAATCCATATTCAAATTTCGAGAACAGTCGTCTCCTCGTGATTCCGCAGACCCGTAGATCCATAACGAGAGCTCCGCTTTGGTCACTCTGTGTTGCACTACTTTGTCGGAAAATTTGAAGTACAGCACGTCCAAGCTGCCCTTTGAATGCCTCAGCCTTTGATCTAAACAAACAAGATTAAATTCGTGAAAATTATATTGTTTCAGTTGAAATAAATGAATGATTATTATGAAAAATTTTTTTAGTTTAATACGAATTAATTTAAATAGCAATAAATTATATAACAATATTCAGTTTTACATTCAAAATATTTTCAGAATGATAACTGTAAGTTGATAAACATTAAAGTTCTTATGTAAAAACATTTTCAATAAAAATATAATGACATAATGTACGATGTGAAACCTTTTTTTTGTACATTTTTGAGATGACTATATTCATTTATTGAATTGGACAACAATGTACCACAGTGCATATCAATTGACATTGCATTGGTACAGCTGTTTGATTCCTAATGCTCTTATTTAATTCGATGAACTTTATAAATCAATCAACATTCATTTAAATTTTGTACATTACTTTAGCTGATAAGCCGAGTGCAAGTTGAAGCTGACGCGATAAATCATCGCTATTTTATAATTACTTTCAATGAGATACACACGTGTCAGAAAATCAATTCTGCTGTTCCAAGTGCATTTATCACATATATATTTTCGAAGAAATAGTGAAAAACAATTTTGTTGGCAAAACCGTTTTTCATAATTTTATTAGTTCAGATGGCCAAGATTGATAAAAAGTTGAAAAAGTACCTGTTATCAAATTCATAAGTATCTTTCAACTCTACTTTTTGCTTTTGTTTCAATACTTATAAACCAAATCAAAAATTGATTTTAAATAAATGTCAGTAGTGTCTGATTAATCTTTCTAAATTGATCCTTCTTTTGTTTTAGCGTCAAAGTTTGACCAAACGTTGACCCTAACTCCTGTCAAATTTTTTGTTTTTTTATATCAATATCTTTGCAGATCAGTTTTTTTCTTTATTTGCATGTGAAAATAAAATACATTTACTATTTTTTATTCTTTCATTTAGTATCATAAACTGTATTTTGCAAGTGCTCTAGCGTAATATCAATTGACATAATCTGGAAATATATTCATCTTTGGAACCGTATTCGAAAGCAAATTTAAAAATACGAAATACAAAAATAGATTCATAAGAATGTTGACAACCAAAAGTGGATGAAACAAATTTTATTTCTGATTAAATTAAATTGAACGAAATTTGTGTATACAAAGTATAAAGACCATTTTGCAATTACAGAAAGATTATTCAATCAAATTGTTTATTATACATTAATGATCATTTAACGTTATATAATAACGTCAAGGATTGAACTATTTTGAATTGTGTTCCAGATAACGTCTAGTCTTAAAAAAAAAAAAAATTATATATATCAACAGATTTCAGAAGCAGCAAGTGTTTATGCTCAACAAACTATGCATTGCTTTATCAATGATTCAAAGAGCCGACATTGTAATATATAGATATCGCTTTCTTATCAATAAATTCAGTTCGTCTTCGTCCTTGGTTGTAATTTGCTGTCTGCTCAAACTCATTATGTTAAGGTATTTACAATATTTTCATACATTATTCATAAGTTAATTATTTTACTTTTTAATTTCAAGTCATCGCATTTTTTACTTTTCTATATTTTTCTTGTGATAATAATTGTTCAATTAAGATCGATTTGAACCGCTCGATGATTTAGACCAATTATATCGCGGAAATAAGGCCAGTGTGCACAATTTAAAATGAATAAAAATAATACAAAAAATTATCAATCACTGATTTAATTCGAACAATAAAAAAATTGTCGATAGAAATAATCTTATCGGGAAATTACAAAACTTTGAAATTCGTTGTGCGAAAACAATTTTTGGCGTGTTTAACTTACATCCGCGTATCGAAAAAAAATTTTTTTTTCACATCAAGTCGATTACGCCGCTATAGTTCCGCTTCTGTCAGACACCTGTTTCTGAGATTACACATCGCGTTACGGAGAATCGCTGGATTACACGTTTTGATGAATAATAAATGCGAGATAAAAACATGGCCCCGGGCCGTTGGTTTGATATATCATTATCAGCTGATGACGTTTATTGAATAATCAGCCGGCCACTCGACGAAATAATGCAAATCAATAAAAGAGACCTGTTTATTTTATTAAACTTTTTTTCAGATTAATTGTCCGCTGTTAAAATTGTTCCGACGCAGTAGGAGTTTCACCTTTCGGAACAATGGAACTTGCCGTCGTTGGTACTGCGATAAATTAATCACCACAATTTTTGGATTTTTATTATTACTTTTTGTTTTTTAAATGCAACTCGGAGACATCCGAAATGAGATAATTTAAACGCTAATTTGTGTATTAAAAATATGAATGAAAAAAAGGAGTTTCACAAAAAACTGGTTTCAATTCGTGTCAGACAAAAATTTTTGCGCAAATGTTGTGACAAAACATTTCAACTGAACAAATCAATTGAGGCTCATCATTTAACATCTTTTTTTCATCTTCATACCAGTCTAGGATTTTTTGTCTAAGGTCGTAAAAAAATTTAGAATAATTAATTCAACTGATTAGCCGACGAAAATCGGTGTGTACACAAGGATGAGACTTTCTCTTCTGGAATAAGAAAGCGTGATCGGTCGTTTCATTTTGGCATCCAATGGAGGCACCGGTTAGCTGAATGAGTTGTAGAAATACCATAAATCCCAACTTTTTTTTCTCGCAGTCAGAGAGCAATGGATCAAATCACGCGTTTTCACCGTTGCTCTTGAGTAACAGCCCATATAAAAAAAATTATATATGACATATATGGCGAACACATCTGTTATATATGTTGCACAAATATAGCATATGTATTAGCATATAAGTTTCATAATATTCTACGGTCATATATAATCATAATACTATAATTACGTATGTGACATAAATGTAAGACATATATGGTTCATTTTCCTTGGGGATCTTTTTTCAAATATACAAGATATGTATAACAAAGTAACACGTGATATTTTGATAAAATTCTAACGGAAAGTAGAATTAAAAAGAAATGTAAAAAAATTTGGAGGGGGTAAGTTTAATTAAACGCGGTTGAATAATGGGAGAAATGAAGTAATGGCTAGTGATTTTCCAATTGAACGGTAATCGGCACATGAGATGAGTCACTTAGTTGGTAGCCTGGTTGCGTCGCATTTTTCTCGAATCGTAAGAACGAAGAAAAATAATTGATGCGTATAAGTATCCCGCGGTAGCGACGCGGTCTATTCGGGCCGTTGCTCAGAACCGCTTCCATGCACGGCAAGATGCTCAAATCGTACCGTTACGCACGACACGACTTTTTCTGCCGATCAATCAGACGTCGTACTCGGATGAGCGTCGTATAACGACAAAGGTAAACCACGCATTTGCTACAAAATGATCGCTCTTTAAGTTGTCGAGAGGTTTTCGCTTGCGTGTGTCACGACCACGATGGAACCATACAGGGTGAGCGCAACATAGTCTACTTCAATTTACGACAATTTATCAATCAAGCGATATTACATTCTCTCGGGTATAATTTTCATTATATAAAAACACAATATTCAATTAACAGAAAAAACAAATTCATTTTCTTGCCTATCGATTTTTGCAATCCTCCGCTTGCAAAAGACAAATTTGTCCAATCGCATCCCCCCCTCTCCTTTTCAGTTTTAATACCGTTTGCAAAAAAAATTGTTGATGTTTTGTTTTTGGTTTTTTTTTTTTTGTAAAAATAAAGTTGAGCAGCAGCACGCGGTGGTTTTTATTTTTAACGCGCATCTTTGACTAGAGGCGGTCTTTGTAGAAAAGCCGAGAGATTTAATTTGCTTCGGTGAAGAGCGAAAAGAAGACGCGCGATCGGGAGAGAATCGTCATGCATCTCGTTGGAAGCGGTAGACGGTGAGATTTTAAATTTGGCGGCTCATCGAGACGCAAATAAATGCGAGCCTCGAGAGAGGGAGAAAGGACGTTAAAAAGAGAACAAAAAGAAAGGACAATAAAGTTGGCTGCACCGAAGTACATCGCGGGGGTATAAATATAGTTTAGCGCGACGGAGGTCACTCGCATTGCTCGACGCTTGTGGAAATCGCGCGTCTGCAGCAACGATAGGGACGCTGACAAAAGTCATATCGACTCGACAATGTTTGCTTATCTGACACTCAATTTTCATCCAATTTTTCGTTACTACTATGTTGTTTTGTCTCGAACCAATTGATTTTTATTATGAAAAATGTCATATCTTGCAAGGCGATGTTTTCGGTTTCAAAAATCACAATAAAATTGCTACCTTTTCAATAAATTGATATTTTTAAAAAATGTAGATGTAAAATTTTATTTAAAAATAAATTTGAATTAAAATGAATAAATCTATTAAAAAATCAAACTTATCAAGAAATTTTTTCATGAGTTTCATATTCACTACATATTCAATTTTCGTAATTGATTTTTCAGCTTTTTTCATTTCACCAAAAATTATTAATTCTATCACCAAATTTGAAAATCCAATCCTCGTCTGAATTATCATCGTCGACTCTAAACAGGAGACCACGTCGGGATAATGTGACGTTTTCAGTAGTACCAGTCTGGCCTCACTCACCATAATTCATAGCAAGAGTTTCTGAAGAGCGACGACGTTTTTTTTTTGCATGACGTGCATCTCCGGTGATGCACCATCCCGAATAAATAATTCGTATTTATTTTTACATCGGAAATGTCAGGTCGTCATGGGCCTAAAACCTTTGCAAGTCGCTGGCTGATTGATGATACGAAACGGCCGATCAGAGGCGAAATTCCTCCCGACCGAATATGAAATAAAAGCCGACGTCTTTGATTTCTTAATCCCTTTGCATAAATCGATAGAAATATTTCATTCGAAACTTTTCTGTCGGTGGGTACGAACATCGGCGAGTTATACAATGAAGGAACGAGCATCGAATTTGCAGCGGAGTCGTTGAAAATTGATGGGGCAAAAAATTGCAAGGTGTGTACACGATTTTCGTCGAGTTATCAAGATATGAAGACAAAGTGGCTTGTTTCTGAGTAGTTTCGGGGGCCACTTAGTTCGAAAAACGGCGGGAAACAATATTCGGGTTCCCTGAAAAACGATCACTCAACGATGCGACTCCGGGGTGTAATTGGTGATTTGAATTTCGATCAGTATATAAACGACGAAAAGTGTGGCTGGGTCGTATAAGTCGTTTCATTCATCCATTCATTCATTTTTGCGGCGTACTTTCGTGAGCCGAGCACATGTACCCAATATATCTACTTGCACGCCACGGAATTAGACACATTTCCCCGAAGTCGACAAGGGTTGCGGGAATTTCACGTGAGCAGACAGTCAACGAGACTATGATAACCTTTTTTTTTGTCTACCGGTGCCACGCAAATTTATTCCCCGAACATACTTGGAAATCAATGAAGTTATTTTAACGACCAAGGCGAAACCATAAGCCGTCACTATTGTCTCGAACTTGAAATTTATGAAAAACCGAGCGGAGAAAGATAATGGCCGTATTGATTAAATAGATGGTAGATTAGGCCGAAACGTACCCGAAAAGTGGAAGAGGTTTTGATATACGTGGCAAGTCGGTACGAATTGCGACCAAGTAGGGGAATGTAAAAAAGGGAGTGACCCTAAATTCAAACGTGTATTCCAGTGGAGGGGCTAAATTAAGGGTTGCGAACCACCGCGAAAGAGTGGGGGACAGCCGCTGATCCAATCAGCAAGTCATCAATCTCTCCATCTTTTCGTGCAAACACTCGTTTTTAAATTCCCTCTGCTGGGCCCAATCCTATACCTGGGCCCAACATTTTATGACCCGAAAAATCGCGTAAATCGATCTCATAACTACAAATTAAACGTAATAAATTAGAACCTCCCCGAGTTACGATTCAATCTGCGAAAATTTTTAAATAACTCGCGTCATCAGGGCCACATAGGTTCCATATATGTAACATATGTTTGCCATATACATCGCGCACACATTTCTTTCTTTTTTTTTTTTTCGTACGCGGGTAAACTTAACTTTCGCGCCAGGGATTGTTACTCGAACGAAAAAGAAAACGCGGTATTCTGAAAAGATAGTTGACACTTGAATGTAACTTCTTCGGTTGCGCAATTATTGTTGCAACCATTTGAATTAATGCAATAGGCGCGCTCGCGTTGAACTTGTTGAGTTAATGAGAAAGCAATATAGCCGCGTGCACGAACTGGCTGCAACGGCGAAATCTGCGTGGAATCATTTTCGTGGTTTTATATCATTACAGCTTCCGAAGTGATGTCTGAAGTGAACGCTCAATCCCAATGAAACCGTCTGTTACGTGACATGCGCACTTTTACAGGCAATCCATCTATACTTGCGTAATGCTTGCAACTCACCGTTTCATCTGGATGTTTCGCAGTCACAATGTTAGATATAATGACAAATTGTTGGATGCGAAATCGTTTACTCGCTAAAAAAAGTATCATCGACTTGAAATATTCAATTTCCTCACATCTTCAAACCTTTTTTCCCTTCTTCTTTGATTTTGTTATTTTTCAATTTGTTTATGATGTTCTTTCTTTCAAGATAAAAGTATACGGTGATGTTGAAATCGAAAAATTGTATTTCGACTCGTGAATCATAAACCGTTTGCTGTCAGGCTGGCGGAGTTTAATGGCGACATATTTTTTACTTTATGGTGCACAGTGCCATTCGGGCATTTTCATTCACTCGTGCGCGTGTATTTGTTTGTGGTGTACTTAAGTACCCCCTCGATGCTGGTAAAGGTGCTTTCGCGACCACTTTTGAACGTGTAATACCATGGCTATCGCGTGGCTTCCGGTCAGCGTTAAAATATAATTACATCGCGTGTGATGCAATGACTGTGCAATTGCAGCTGCCAGTTTGACAATTTTGACGAGTCAATAAAAGTTTCGAATTCAGGTCAAATCAGACACTTCAAAGAGATTCTTAAATTGTAAATTTACGATCGGTTGAACATTCTTTTTTCTTTTATGTAAGTATATGTTTTTTTTTTTGGAAACTCTTTTGAATAAAATTTTAGAATGCAATAAAAAGAAGGAAGAAGAGATAAATTTCAAAATGAATTGTCCGCTAATTTCGTTGTTTAATCGAATCATATATTCAGAGAAATTGATTTAATTCAGAGACGTTTTTATTAAAATCGAATCGCAAAAACCTGTTATCGGCCATGAAAAATCACGTACGCACAATTGTCTTATTGATAAATTAAATTTGCGGCGATTGCATATAATCAACGATTTTTTTTCGCGTCGTCTCAGGTATGTGTTTGGTCATTGTCAGACACTTTGCATTATTAATCAGTAACGGTGAATATTCGGCAGTTTTTACTTTATTGATAAATAAAAAAGTGAGCAAGAAAAAGCGCAGTGAAAAAAATGATGCTGAGATAATCATAACGAGATATTACACGAGCCAGACAAAAAGAGCAATTTGATTATGTAATCTTGCATTTCCAGGATGTCGAATATATTATACCACTTTTTTTCGGCAAATTTTAATGTTTCTCCTGTCTGCGAGTTTTGTTTGTTTAGATTGAAAAAAATTCAAAGGACACTGACAAAACTTTTTGTCTTACATAAAAACAATTTTTTCTCTTACCCCCTTTGGTTCCTTAAAAAAAAAAGAAAATATAAAAAAATACAACCAGTTTCTGTTCCGGATACAAATGAACGAGAAAAGTTGCAATTTTTTTCTAACGTCTATTTATATTTTGGTTGAAAAAAAAAATTCTTTTTAAAAAGTACCTGTGCAAAATGATACTTCTTAGATTGAATAACTGATTCTGCATCGGTGCTATAAATTGCCTCGATCAGCGTCGTTTTCTGCGCGTGAAACTGAGCGCTGGCGCCATGAATTGTGATGCAGGTTACGTTACATGAAATGAAAACGGTAAACAAAATTATTATGCTCAAGATATGGTGACGGCAGAAAATTGAATCGATTGTGTGTAGCAATGAGAGCCTCTGTTGTGCGGCGCCTGTCTGCGAAAATGTTAGCCGCAGCGTTCCCTGTATCGGGCGTCATTATTATCCGGTTATCCATCTATATCCATTTCACATTTATTAATTTCAACACTGTTGCAAGTAGCCAAAGACCAACATGGTGTTTAACATTTCGTATCGATCAGCGCCTCGTGTATTCAAAAACCCTAACTTTTTTAATCCCGTCACAAATAATTGACTCGCCGAATTAATCACACAGAAAGCTTTTTAATGCTTTGCCAAATTTCAACTTTTCATTTCCGTTGACAATTTTTATTGACTTCGTCAGGCAAAAATTACGGATTCATGAAACTTCAATTATTCCAATTTTTTCTACTTTTGACTAAAATCAAATCAATCTCTCGTAATACATTTCTATACTTTTTCAATCTAACAATTATGCTCCGCTCAGTCCGAGTGGAATAAGTGTAGTTGTGTCTAAGTCACACCCTCACAACAACATTCAAAGCTCCCGCCAAAAGAAGAAAAGGGAAAATTCCCTAGGCCAATAGCTATATGATGCGGGCCCGCGCGCCAACATGTCATATTTCAAAGCCAAATGACACAATTTATAAAATGATAGGGTTGAAATAACTATTTCATGGGTATTGGGTGGGAAGATTCCACTCGGACTTCGCGTTCGCATAATTTTGATCGAACTTCACTCTATGAGTTCGTTTGATCATTCAATTATGCTCCGCTCAGTCCGAGTGGAATAAGTGTAGTTATTCAAAGCGAAAATTGTGGCATTTCGAACACTATTTTATTTTCTTCATAATGTGTTTAAACAAACAAAAAAAAATTTTTTTTTTTTTTTGTCTGATTACATGTAATATCTTTTCGAATAATAAGGAAGACTAGATTCGGAGAATCTTAAAGCTGATCAACTTGACTAAACAAAATTAAACTTTACTGTAATCCTTATAAATCAATTAACAATAGTAAAGATGTTAATCACTAATAATAACCGCTCTTGCCATATCTCTAACATCTAAAATCGGTCTTTGGTAAAATTTCGCGAAAGTATTCGAATTTCTTGTCCAACCTGCGGATTGGAAGATCACATCCGACGATACCCCCGCACGGTCAGCAGCCGAAGTTGCTGCGTGCCGAGTCGAGTGTGCGGAAAAAATGTCGGTATCAATGCCGCTTTCAGTAAGTGTCTTTTTTTGCCATCTGCTGATTGTTTGTGTTGAGGCCGATTTATGCGGTTTTTTGATTGTTATAAATAACGAATCGTTAGAAGTTACAGCTAATTCTTCCGTCAATTTTAAATAATATTGAATTAAGGAAACTAAACATAAGGACGGATGATCATTGAATGGCTCAAATCTCATTATCGGTTGAGACCTGTTAACTCGACTCGTCTTTACTCGATCCGGAACCTTTATAATCGTAGGATTACCAACTGAAATATTGGTTCGTTTAATGAGAGACAGAGTCTGTAGGCGTTGACCGGTAGCTAAAGCTAACAACATCGCTAGTTTACGCGTTACAATTTCTAAACTAAGGTCCTCGTGGGGTGTTAAAGTTCGTAGATATTCGATGACAGGATGAGGATCCCAGGTGTAATGGTATTTCGGTCTTAGTGGTTTTAAATTGGACGCACCCTTACAAAAGCGTTTGACTACATCGTTATTACCTAAATTTACATTCGTTATTAGCGATAGTGCTGAACGGCACGAGTTCAAGGTCCCATAGGACGATACGCTCTTGAACTGCAGGGTGAGAAAGTCTAACACTTCAGAGATCGCAGGTTCAAACCAGTCTAAAGACCTTTCCTTGCAAAACTCAATCCACAGGCGAATTGGTTTTGAATACTGCGCAGCGGTACCATCCGTAATGGCTGCCATGGAGATGTCAATTGCACTGGCCGAAGTTCCCTTCCGGATTAAGGCTTCGCGGATAATATTCCTGCTGCTAGTCTGATGTTGCGCCAGCAAGGGTGTTGTTTGCTGAAAGGCGAAAATAATAAATCAGATCTTGGTTCTAACTGTATGAGCCTAGAGATGCACATGTCTTTAAATAATGGGAACCAAGGCTGGGTTGGCCACCAGGGTACCACCAGAACTCCCTTAGCTTTATCTGATTTGATCTTTCTTAGGACTCTGCCGATGAGGGCAAATGGGGGAAAGGCATAAAAGAAAAACGAATTCCAATTTAAAGTAAAAGCGTCAACCGCAAAAGCAAACGGGTCTGGAAACCAAGCGACGAATTTTTCACACTTTGTGTTTGCGTTCGTCGCAAATAAATCAATCTCAAATGGACCAAATTTATTAAGGATCTTGAGAAAAGCGTCCTGCGCTAACTCCCATTCCGTCTCGGTAGAAATAATTCTCGACTCTGCGTCTGCGATTTTATTATCTGCCGAGCAGATGTAAGATGCATGCAATCGAAGGTCTCTCTGTTCAGCCCACTGCCAAATAGATTTTGAAAGGGTTGAAAGTTTTGGAAACTGAATAGAACCCATTTTGTTTATATAGGCTAAAGCCGTGGTGTTATCCACGCGTAGAAGGATATCTACAGAGTGAAAATTATTCGCAAAACACCTTAGTGCGTAATAAATAGCCTTTAGTTCCAGGAAATTAATGTGTTCCGATTTTTCGGAGTCCGACCACCAGCCATGAGTCCTTTGATTATTCATCGATGCACCCCAGCCTGTGAGTGAGGCATCTGTGAATATCTCACATATTGGAGAAAATTGTATCATGGATCTTGAAATTCTAGGCTTCGATAAGGTCTTGATCCACCAACTAAAATCCTGCTGCAACGATTTAGATAAACACATTTTAGCATCGTAATTATCATTATTTTCCCTGCAGGCGAGATATTTCTGCCTTTCTAAATCGCGAATATAGACCGGACCAAACGGGACAGCTCTGCAAATGGATGTTAGTGAGCCTATAAGACTGGCAAACTCTCGGATCTTGCAAGAATTGAGCCCTGCAAAATAAGAGACTCTTTGCAACAAGGAAAGTCTCTTATCCTGAGGCAAGACAAACTCCATGTCACGTGAATTTAAAAGAAAACCTAAAAAACGTTGTTCCTGTGCTGGATTAATAGAGGATTTCTTGAAGTTAATAATAAAACCAATATTTCTTAGAAGCTTCATAGTTGCTTCAACGTTAGTTAAACACTTGTCGTAAGAGTTAGCAATCAATAGAAAATCATCTAAATAAACAATGGATAAGAAATTCCTTTCTCGAAGATAAGCTAATACTGGCTTCATGATTTTTGTAAAGAGCCAAGGTGCTGAAGCTAAGCCAAAGGGAAGAACAGTAAATTCATATGTAATAGAGTTAAAAACAAATCGTAAGAATTTCCGATGTGAAACATGAATTGGAACAAGTAGATAGGCGTCCTCTAGGTCAATGGTACTCATGAAACAACCTTCTGACAGTAAATATGTCGCGGTCTTCAATTCCTCCATCTTGAAATGTTCCAACACGAGATGTGCATTTAAAGCCTTTAAGTTTAAAATAAATCTTTTGCCTCCTGAAGATTTGTCCAAAAGAAAATATGAAGAAAGAAATTGTTCTGGTGAGGACTCTACTGGAACTATTGCTCCTTTTGTCAATAATCGGTTAATCTCCAGCTCGCAGTCTGATAATTCCGATAAACTCAATCGAGGTTCTGCTAAAGAAGGTCGTAAAGGAGGTTCGCCCAGAAAGGGGATTTTATAACCTGAAATCGCATCTAAGATCACAGGATCTGACGTAATGTCAGACCAAGCATGTTTAAACCTTTGTAACCGACCAGCTACACATACCTCTAGTTGTTCTGGTTGCTCTGGTGTCTCTGGCGAGAGACAGATCTGCGTCTCGTCTGTTGAGATTGCTTTGCCGGGAGAGACGCCTGTGTCGATTGCTGACCCTGATTCTGTTGCTTGGGTTGTTGATGTTTCCGGGCAAAGCTTCTCGAGTTTCCCTGAAAGGGACGAGTCTTGTTGTTCGTTTTGACGCCTTGAATTGTATTTCTCACAATGGTCGGGTTATCCTTCGTCATGGTTTTCACTAATTTGTCAGCTGCTGAAGCATCTTTCATTTTCGCCAGGAACTGCTCGCCGAATAACTTCTTGTCGATAGGTGAGTTATCGAGGGCGTTCTTGGCTGACATAGTGAGCATCGGAGTAATTAAGGATCGTCGTGCCTTAGAAATGTGGTGCTGAGTTTGGGCAAGCAGCCTGCCAGCGTCGCTGGCAAGGCCGAACACTTTTTTAGTGTCCCATTGGTCCTCGGGCTTCAGCAACTCGGACATCAAATCTGCCTGAGCTGCGAGAGCGGAGGCGATAATCGTCTGTGTGAAAACCTGGTATTGATCCCGTTTCACGGACGTGGTGGGGATGGCTTGACGTACCTCATTGTTAAGGATTGGTGCCTTTGCAAGTTCCATATTCTGGGGAACCAGATATCTTTTTTGAAGAGCTTCACGTACTTCTTTGGAAAGGCCATTTGAAAAAATGGGCTTCCATTTTTCAGCGATGAGACTGTGAACAGCCGGACCCCAATCGTCTGATTGAACATTTTCACCTAGAAGATCCCTTTTAAATTCAGGAATCTCAGGATTTTCTTCCGATGTTTCAGTACTCGGTGCCTCATCTTGAGTCGCCGCAAATGTGACGCTGTGATTTGTATCAACAGTCGACTGAGTCTGAGACTCATTATTTATGGGTTCACCTCCAGGGGTGACCTCATTGATAATATCTATTGGAGGGTTAGAACGGTGTGCGTCTAGCGCCTCACTCACCTCATTATTGGGACGCTTTTGCGTATCGGTTGATTTTTGTGCTTCCGGAGTTAGTAATAGAATCAGCTGCTCAAGCTTATTCTCTAAAACAGTAATTCTGCCATTCTGTGTCTCAATGGCTCGAGTCTGGTCATCCCTTGAACGCGAACGATGAGAAGGTTCGGAGCCTGAAGATGATCGACGATGCACTCGCTCAGCTCCAGACGGTGAACGGTGTCTGCGAGATCGTTTTCGGGATCGAGAACGATGAGAAGATTTCATCGTCGCAGCCTCGCGTCCATTTTGGAGGTTAGAAGTAATTGACCGGCGTCTTTCATTTCGATCCTCTTCTGATCGATCACGTGAGCGATGTCGCCGTTTACGAGATCTTGAATTACTCATCCGGCACTTTTTATTTCACTATAATAAGTAAACTAATAAAATTGTGAAAAGAAAAAGAAAATATGTTGTTGCTTGGGGAACAAAAAACACAATGACATGTTGGCGCGCGGGCCCGCATCATATAGCTATTGGCCTAGGGAATTTTCCCTTTCTTCTTTTGGCGGGAGCTTTGAATGTTGTTGTGAGGGTGTGACTTAGACACAACTACACTTATTCCACTCGGACTGAGCGGAGCATAATTGTTAGATTAGAAAAAGT
>JAAMPD010000474.1:50051-62760 GCA_025266255.1 Trissolcus basalis | reverse complement strand
TGCTATGTCTGAAGTTAAAAAAACTAGCAACAATATTCAATTAATACTAAATGAAGTAGCAAACATTGCAAAACTCTTCCGGGAACCACTGGAGAATATCAAAAAATGTTTATATATGAGTGACATTACTGTTGAAAAAGTTCAAACCTGCATTAAAAAAGTTAGTTAAAAAATTATTTTCATTTTCATAGTTCTTTATAATGTAGTACTTATATATACAATTTTTTCTCTAGAATGTTGAACATGCTAAAGCTTCTTCTTCAGTTGCTTCTTTCCGAAAATTCTTCACGGCTGCGAAAGGAACCGCTGAAATTGCTCGATTCAAAGCTATGTTAGCCAAGTGCATGGCAAAAGAGATGATTGCGGGTATTGCAAACAAGTTGAATAAAATTGTTTCATGCGTTGAAGAACAGATTCCAGCATTGAAAGATGTCATTGTAACAATTAAAAATGCCCTAAAAGAAGCTTTTATTGAAGTGTCAGAAAATGTGTCGAAAGATTTGTCTCCAATATTCGATCAGATGAAAACCCAAATAAATGAAGCTTGGAATTATCTTAAGAGCAAAGTTGCATCAGTGGTAAGGTTTATCAAAAATAAAATTTATGGTTGGTTCAATTGTTAATAGATTTTCGATGTGCAATAAAGTTCGATGAAATGATATTTTGATAATACATGTTAGTGTTTATATTCTTTTTTTAGAATACAACTATCGCGAAACACAAATAACAAATAGTCGTCATATTTTTGTATTTTAATCAGCATCAATTTTGTTAAACAAACCTGAATAAACAAATTTGATAACAAGTTCGAAATCATTTTGATAGTTAATTACATATTTCATGAATAAAAACTAGAATAAGATTTTGAAAGGTAGTACAAAAATTGTTAGCAACTTTTGATTAAATGAAACTTGGAGTGACTTGCATCAATAATAAATATTTGAATGCTTTCAATAATTTACCCATAATATATTTTGTATGAAATAACTTTTGCAATGTTCCTATTTCTTGCAAGTACAAAGTTTTAATAGATTAATAACAAAAATTTTACCTCATACAGAATTTATGCTCAATTCAAAATTCTGTATATTACAATTATTTTAGGATTATATAAAGATATAAATAAAAATGACAATTAATTTAATGATTATAAAAACTATTTTTATTACTTTTATTAACGTAATTCAAATAAGTATACAATTGTAATAATATAATATAATATAACATTGTAAGCAATGCTGAAAAATAAAAATCTATACTTTGAGATTTGAATTTGAATTTTACATCTTAAATTTGTAGTTAACATTAAGTCATCATTTACGTAGTTCCATCGACACCAATGATATCTAAAGTTACGACATCTGATATAAACAATGATTTTACGATTATTTACCGTAACAATATAGCCTATAATAACTCAAAGAAATTCTATAAAATTACAAAGTGAAATAACTCATACTTGTGGTCATGAAGATTTTAACACAACAATATTTACTATATAGTAACTACTTTATATAGTGATTGTCATAAATTTTGATGTTACTGAAGAAATTTTCAACATTACAACACATCTCTTGGAGTAACCATTCTCTAACTGTTCATATGAAATAACATTATGATACATCATATTTTTTAAGAATCAAACACTTTTAAACAGAACACGTTCGACGCAAACCGAGTTTTCTGATATTTTCAAATATTGATCGAATCTTACACGAAACAAGTTCTACCATAACAAGTTATCCAATATTTTTGTTATTTTTTCAACAATAACCGAATTTTAAACAAAACACGTTTACTCATATTTTTATAATTTTATATAAATTAATCATATTTTCTACAAAACAATTTTCATATAAACTAATATTTATGATACTTTTTTGAAACTTTAACCACATTTTTTCGTTTTATGTCAAGCTTTCTTGTTAAATGTATATTAATAATTTTAGACCCATAATAATTGAATTTTGGATGTTTACCAAATTAAAATCGTTTTTCAATATTTGGACTTAAAAAAATGATAGATTGATATGTTGAAACTTGAGAATTTTTGTTCTTGACTTGAATAATTGGTTGATTTCATGACACCTCATTGTTAAAGCAGCGTGTGAGAATTTCAGATCCAGATTGGCCGTCTACAACCACCACTTCATATTTGCATGTAACATTTTAATCTTTTGTTTGCGTTTATAATCGTCTGACTGTTCAACTACCGGTTTACCATCTTTTTTTTTTCGCTTTCTCACTTGATTGTTTGTGGTGAGAAATTCACGCTGGTACTATCAATAAAAGATATAATCGGATAAGGAATTGGAGTTCATTTTTCCTCCTATAGAATCTATAATGTCAATTCCTGACATTTAGATCAGATCAAAAGCATTCAAAAATCATAAAAATGTGTCAAAAAATCTGCAAACATGAATCTAAACAAAATACGACTAACTTTTTCATTCAGTTTTTTTTTCAATGAATTAATGGATTGAATAAAATAAAATAACAGAAAATGAAATTGAAAAATTGACCCAATAAAAAATAGAGATCAGAGATGAAATATAAAATTAAATGCGAAGTCGAGCTCAAAAGCATCCTACGCGGATCATTACATTTTAACTTCGTCACAAATGCATTGCTTTTATTCTTGAAACATAACTAGAGCTCCTTAGTGCGTGACAAACAACGCCTCTGAGTTCTTCTGCATGAATAGAAATAACTAGACACAAATAAGCCATTAAAAAATAGCATTCTGTCGTTTGACGACGGGAAAAAACTATCAGTCATGAAGTCGATATACCATGTAATTTAATACAACAAATTATTCAAGAAATAGCACTGCAAAAAATGGTTCATTCATTGCTCTGTTCCTGCACGATTGAATATATTTTCGCAGAAGATCTTTTAAGTTTCGTAAAACCTGTTTCCATATTTCGACTCAAATCATTTAAACTTTAAAGAAAGTTTTTTGATACACCTTATCTGAGAAAACAATTTAAACATTTTCATAAAATTTGGTTCAAACTTTATCTTACCCCCCTCAAAAAATGACCATTAAGAAAGAGAGAGAAAAAATGAAACTGAATTAAAAAAATAACATAACTCTTGAAAGTTTATTCACCTTGGTATATATTTTTAAGACAATTTTGAAAGTTTAAGTTCAAGCTGATAAAACTTAGGCAGTAACTTTGTAACTCGAGATACTTTCGTACAATAAAATTACTCAACCTTGATGAAAGGCAACGAATTTCATACGAAGTGGGAAAAAGTATCTAAAAGCCTGGCTAAACTCATAAATTATCGGGCTGAGATTAAAACCGCTAATGATCATATTACAATCTCGCACACACGTGCAATAACTATGTACCATTCACATGTCTATAACTAATGAACGCTCCGAAGACAGTGGTAGATTTTACTGTGCTCGAAATGAAGCGCGTGTAACGAGAAGATCTGTGCTTGAAATCAATAGCCATTATTGGAAAGCGTTATCGCTGTTTAAACACCCGTGGTCGCATAATAACAATAATTAATGGCTCGAGCAGTCTGCGTTCTTTTGGCGAAACTTTTTTGGCCGGCCGATGAAAAACCATGACCGAACTGCAAAAATCGCTAACAAATTATTGGTAGATCCGAGAGAGGCAATTTATATATCGGCCCTTTTAAAAAGTGACGTGACAAGCAAATGAGGAAATCCGAAGGATTCGCGCGTCTGACGTAGAAATTAACGAGGTAACGGTCGTTTGCATCTCGCGCAATGCATACGTTATGCGCAAGCAAATTTATCGGCGATGAACATTTTTTCATTCCGTTCTTTCCTTTGGTACTTTTTATTTTTTTTTTATTTTTGAAGATTTGTGTGTATACGTTTGTTTTCATTTCGTGCGTCTTTTCGGTGAAAGTGCCAGGGAGAAATCGCTCGCGAATTTGAGTTTGTGAGAAAATCGGCGCAAAAGATAAGCACGGTAATTGTAAACGCGTGTACAATGACGGAAATTCATATTTATCGGCCTCGCTCGCTTTTGTCGAGCTGCAGACAATATTGTAACACCGCGTCTCGCAGATAACGATACTGCCGGCAACGCGTACATACGTTATCGCAACTTTTTGGCGCGAGCGCTAAATTTACATACCTCATGGGGATTCTATTCAATTTTTCCGGACAAATTGTAATGTTGCTTGTAAAACAATGTATTCAGATAAATTGTGGGAATTTTTTTTCAATCGAGCTACATGATAGATTTAAAAGAATAATACGATACAGGTTGCAAGTTGCATAAGAAGATTCAACTTCAAGAAGTATATACTAGTTTTAGTAAAAATTTATTTATTTTTTTATTTTATTTTTTATTTTTTATTATTATTATTTTTTTTTTCATTTATTTAACCTCTTCATGCATGAGGCACATATGATGCCAGATGATGAAACTTATTGTTTATAACTCAGCTTTTCAAAAATATTGCAATAATTCATCTGAGGAAAAGCTCATAATAAACTACTAATGTCAATAAATAAAATCTGGGTTCGTGTCATCATCTGACATGAAATTCACATTCGAATAAGCATTGATAAAAATTATAAGTTCATTTTATAAAATATAACTAATGTCGCGTCCTTGTGTTCATATGTATTGTATGTTTATATTTTATGTATAGCTCTAATAAATTAAATGAAACATTATTTAATTGTTGTCTTCATTTGAGCGTGAGCATTTCATTTATAAATATGTCAGCATACAAAAATAAAAGGTATAGAGATAGATTTTTATAATATAAAATATAAAAAGAAATTATACAATTTTCAGTCTCAAAAACAATATAAAAACCAATACAAACGTGCTCAGTTGAAGATAGAAAAAAGTTAATTTGAAATTGAAATAGAAAAAATATCATTTCAATATCTTTTTACACTGATGTTATTCAGTTTTCTGTCAACCACTGAATTTTATTTCAACAAAAGAATTCATTCAAAATATATAAATTTCGCATCAGAAAAATGCAGATGATAATACTTCTTTTAAAATAAGATGATGGTTTATTTTAATTTCTAAAGAAATTGCTAGGTGTAAAAGAAATTGAAGTACACGACAGTAAAAGCTTTGGGGGGAAGAGGCAATAATTTAATTCATTCGTAATATTACATAAAAGGCGCCGCTAATCAGACTGCGAACAAGTTATCCAAGTTGCCAATTAACACCCACTTGAGTATTTTCACATAGCAATGGTACAGCAATAAAACGTAACTTAACATTAAACGCCGGCGAACAAAAATAGAAACTTTTGCATTTGAAATGAAGAAATTGAACGAAAAATGAACAGTTCCATTCATTCTGCAAGTTTAAAAGTTTGATGGCGAATGCTTAATCAGCGATTAGCAGTTTAACCATGAGCAGAGTTCTCGGATCGAGTTTATAGCTGCAGTTAGATTAATAATTTGAAAGCGGTACATCCGGTGCTTAGAAAACAAAGCTCATTTTCGCTCGACGCCAGTTGAACAGTTAAGCGAGCGAGTCGATAATTTTGCGATGAATAAATAATTAAGTGGCGTTTAATTATTGTTTGAGAGAAGAATAAAAAATGACGATATTCGAAAGTTAGTCCGATTCCGGTTATTGTTTACTGAAATAACCGAGTTTTCGTGTTCAGTAAACAGGAAGTTTCGACAATTTGTTTGTATCAATTGGAATAACGATCCATCATTGATTAACCTCATTCATGGTTCACCAAAACTTGAATACTTTTTCTCCATCAAGTTGAACCCACTTTTGACGTCACTCGAATCAAAAGTTGTCGAATTTAAATAAATCTAAATAAATTATTGCAAATTATAGTCTTTTATTTTCAATTTTTTTTTTACTCTTTTAGACTCGTTTAATATTTTACGATGAAATTTCATAAAAAATTATCGATTTTTATTCAAGTTATTGAATTATCAAATTCTATCACTTTCATTAATATTGTAATTTTCCGCGTTCAGTCATCAATTTTAATGATTTCGATTCACTTTAAATATACTTTTTACATGTATATACAGAAAAAGTTTTTTTTTTTTCTACAACACATTACTTTTTGCAATGGCAAATTAGATAATTTATATTCGTTAAAAAATAATATTAATTATACATTCTAATAAAACTAACAGTATATTAGTTGAAGTAAAAACAAGGTAAAAAACATCAAATTATCACAAGTAATCTGTAGTTGATTTAAGGATATGTCATTCAAGATTATTATATATACACTTTAGAATATTTGTCGTTTTTATTTAGTGTAGGCGAGCCTACATATCCATTTGATTTATCTCACGGGGAGCAGTTTGAAAAGCGATCTAATTTATCTGAGCGAATGGCTCCCATTGTTCGTCGTGCAACAACGCATTAATAGTTGCGCGATTGGGATTCAATGAAACTGCGCGGATTTCGTGCGCGACAGTGATTTGCGCGCGATTTTAACGGTTCTACGATTGTGTTTGATTTATCGGACGAGAAGGTAGCCCAGCCGGTTCCTCCTATATCGTAATGGATACTTGCCAACGAGAAATAGAAACAGCTGAGAGCCGTCGGGCATTGTCAATTATTCGATCCGCGGTCCCGTTTTCAACACGCATATTAGCCACACAAAACCGATCCTAATGTCTGCGTGGTGAATCGAAAAATGTTTCCCGATTCTCATTGATTAGGGGGTTCGGCAAAAATTACCTCTCGCAATCGCCAATCGAAATCGTGACGGAATTATCATTTTCCATACCGCGAAATTGATTGCCTGCTAATAATGAAATTCTATATAATAAACAACGTTGCTTTTGATTTTAATTTAGTTTCCATTCCAACTCATAAGTCGACCTATTTTCTGCCATCTTATTTGTTTGTTTGTTTGTTTTTTTTTTTTTCTCGTGAAATTGAACATTTTTGTCTTATCGATTTGTTTGTAATTTTAGAATTTTTAATTGACAATTTAAAACTGACAAAAAATTTATAACATACAATTATTTCTATAGTGTTTTTTTAATTACTGCGTCTATTCATAAATTTTTAATGCTTCAATTAATTTTTTGTTTTTATGTCGCTTAGATCATCTTCTTAGTAAGGACCGTAAAAATTCCACAAGCCTGACTCATACGTGGCTTTCAGGTCCGACCCTTTTTTTATTCGTTGTAATCTCCTTTTATAATTTATTTTTCATGTAACTACAGCAATACAAACGATGAAATTAAATTTTTAATTTTGTAAAACGCTTTTATTTGATTTAAAGACGCTTTTTTATTTGAGTTTGATTGTTTAAATGCAGCTAAAATCATTCGACTGTTCTGTGCAAAGTGACGCCGATCCTTCAAAGTACTCCTTTCGCAAACACCTGACAACCTGGCAAATAAGTTAAACGCGATATAAATATTCATACAATCGCGATAGTTGGAACGAGTGCAAGCAAATATAAAGATGACGGGCGTAGCATTCTCGAGCCATCAGGAAGGAATGAAAAATCGTCCCACTGCACAAGAGGCCGTCCAAAGCGTAACCGCAAATTTCTATATAACAGACTCAGTTCATGAAATGCGTAAAGAAACCATAAACCAACCAACAATAAATCGCCAACTTTATTGGACGCTGTAATTAGAGAGGTGTAACGGTTACGAAATCACGTCAAGGAAAAAAATGCGTTTTGTAATTAATAAAAAAAGCGAAGGACTGACGAGCACAAGTTTCACCCACATTTGTATTCTTGAAAATCGAGAGCTGTGAGACAAAGTGTGCCACTGCAAGATCACAAGTGATCTCCGCTTTTTCACTTTTCGAAATCCGACGTTGTTGTTCTTTTTTTTTTAATTACAAGTTTAACTAAGTTGGTGCTAAATGAAAAACACGTGACTGAAATGGACAGCACGTGTGAACGAAGTGGCACATTTTTTGCCGAGGGAAAGTATTGTCGCGAATTCGTCACGTTGAAATCGAGATGCTGGAATTAAAAAATAATTGTAAGATTATTTAATTTGCATTTTGGTTTCGGTTTCTTTTTTGAGGCCTCCTTCAAATTTTGTTTTTGATTAAATAGTAATCGACCCTCACGAATGAAAAGATCACTAAAAATATATTATAAATATTACCCATATTGCACTTTTTATAAGTTTTTTTTATAGACAAAATATATACTATTTTATATTATTAATTTTTATATAATAAAATCTATGAAAATATATATAATAAATATATTTTATATGCAAAAATAATATTTTATTTATATTTTCAAAATACATTATCATCCACGAGGGGGGCACTAATATCAAGATGAAAAGTAAAATTTCCTGCTCGACCGAGTGGTGTAGGTTTTAGAAAGGCTAATAGTTTAAATCAATTATCAAAACTAATCAGCTAATTTCTGTCGTCTAAATCAAGTATCGCGTGATATTTGTATCAACGTTTCATTTTACAATTAATACACTGATTCAATTTTTGTTAAGTACAAAATATATCTCATTGATTATAACCAAGTTCTTATAGGAACGTGTTTTGTTTATCTTGAAAAAAGAAGGAAACAAAAATTGGTAACAAAAATTCTAATATACTTGTTTGAAAGCGATAAATGAGGATCAATGATCGTTTTCAATTACCGCAATTTGAACGGAAGCACTGGAAACATTCTCGGCAGTTGTAATTGGTTGGAAATATGAATACTTGTCAGATGCCGAAGATTAGTCGCAAAATTGACTAAGTATCGCAAATCGCAAATCATAAATTTATCATAGCTCGCAATAACGCTCACAAAAATACACAGATAACTGGTTACTTAAGCCGAACATTTTTCAAATAATAAAATGAACCGATTGAAAAATATCCAGTTAATAGATTTCTAATTTGTAAGCAAAAATGTTGTGATTGAATAACTAGGCTGAGATCTTATTTAGCCGCATAAATGAATTTGGAATTATTCCGTCTGGTGTAGCAAGACCCAATAAATTCTTGCCTTTGATTTCAATTGAAATCAATGCCCAGATCTTTTTCATCAACAAACTTTGAATTAAAATCCCTTTTTATTTTTTATTTTTTCAGAGCAACTTTTGGTTTTGACACTTGGAAAAGTTGGGTCAAATTTAATCGACTGATTATGTATTAAACTGGATTCGAAAACGGATTTTCAAGACGAAGAAAAAAAGCTAGCAAAACAGTTGACTTGTTTGCTTTCAAAACACACGCTCGTCTGTGGTAAACGAAATGCGATCCACGTGCACAGCCCAAACAATGTTCGGCGAAGAAAGGAGGAGACAAAAAAAAAAAAGAAAAAAAGAATGATTCTCCGGTTGGAATAACTCACCGTTGTGCGACCACTGGTGCAGGTCCTTCTCGCAGACATCATAAAAGTCGTTGATCATCTGGGAGCAGGGACGCACGGCCTTGCGCTCCCTGAAGCTGCGGTTCATCCTGGACCGGTGTTGCAACGGAACCAAAAAAAGGAATTCACAGCAGTTTGCGCACTCGAGAGCTCAGCTTCTTGAGAGGGCACTTACGCCATCTTTTTCGGCCCGACCTGTAGTTCTGTTTGTCTTTCTTCGCTTCGCCGGCCGGTACTCGCACCGCCCTCGGCGAACCACGGGCTTTCTCCTGCCCCTGTCCTTCCTCCTCGCTCCTTATCGTGTTTATTTTCAACCGGCAGGCTGAGTCTCAGGTGATTTGACCTTCCTTTTGTCACTGCACTGCCTCTGTGGCGTATAATGAGAACGTAACTTTCATGCTCCAACTTTTCAATTATTTCAGATTTATGTTATTCCATTTGTCGATGACAATACTTTTCATTAATGACCAAGCCTTATCAGCATGATAAGAACTTATTTAGTTGAGGCACAAGAGAGAGTCATTAGTCTCATTTTATACGTTCTGCTGATCAATTTAGTTTTAAATGAATTCAATTGAATTTTGGTTTTTCCTCTCTTGTATTATTTTTTTACAGTTTTAATTACAGTTTTTTGTCCTGTAATTAAAATTATAAATATTTGTATTCAAAGTAACAACTTTTTGTTGTTGTTATCAGTTTCTGTTAATGGTAAAATATGGTAACAGAACAGGTGATCAAAGTTTCATAGGTTTAGAAATTGTACGACGATCAATCATGAAGTATCTGCTTGTTCATAAATGTAATGTGTAACTTTTTAGTCGAGAGGTTTTAATAAAAAGTTGCACCTTTCGCTGTGCAGTTTTGCTATATCAATTGACGTAGCAACTGACGCGGCAACTTTAACAGCTGAGAAAACCTACGGAAAGAAAAAGAAACAAGTCGGAAATTTTAGTTTCAAAATTAAACATTTAAAACAAGAATGATGAAGTGGAAAGTTATAACGGTAGAGACATATAAAAAATTCTTCTCAAAATGACGAATAATTTTCTTATTACCTACAGGTGTATGGTGAGATAAATAATTCAACGAAGGATCATTTAATTAAATAATTTTTACTTCATTTAATTAATCTCTTACAATGATTTTTTAATAACGTTCTTCGTGTAAAATTTTGTCTTATGATTTCTTCACTTTTAGGAATCCAGCAACATTAGAGAAGTATTTGGCATTGGCTTCGTTAACCTTCTTTTCTGCAGCTTGTGGATTGATAATTTCTAATCCCTGTGAAAAAAAATATAACAATGAATATGAAACAATTACTTGTTGGAAATTTTTAGTTATATGTTTCGATTGGGTATTTACCTGAAGTGGAGTAAATGCAACACTAGACGCAGTACCAGATACTTGTTTTTTGATACTTGTACTTCCACCCCATTGTTGCTGCTGTTTTTGTAGATTCTTTTGTAAAGTTTTAGAGATACGAACTTTTGTTTTCTCATCTATCTGTGGCAGCCGAACTCTTCCCGTTCCTGTTTTCCCAATGTTTCCCCTGGTATATCCAAGATCTTCTTGATAGGCGTCGCTTTCAATCTACGATAATTTAGGATCGTAAAATTAAATTAACGAGACTAACATTGAAAAGAATACAAACAAAGCAATAGGAAACTTACATCAGCGAAATTCATTCTGTTGGCTTGCTTTCTCATCTCGGTAACAGCATAGCGTTCTTTCATCTTCCTGACTCTCTTTCCACCTCGCTTCTTTCGGCCAGGGTCGATTGGTTTTGGCAGAGGTTTCACAAATTTCACAGGCGGTGGTTCTTGCAGTTTATCCAATTTCTTTTCAACCTCTTCTCTGTACATCTGACCTAGGGTACCATCTGGACACTGATGAAACGCATCAACTCGAGCTGCCACTATGCTCTTTGCTGCGACCAATCGTGCCGCTTTTCTTCTCAAGTCCTATAAAAATGAAATATTTTTATTACAATATTTTTCATTTTGATTTTTTATAACAATATTTTATTCGAATTGATACATACTGCTGGAGCTTCTTGAACAATGTCTGCGTAATAGATAAATCCTGTATGGGGCAAACTAGAAACTTGGGAAAATCCAGAAAGTGTTGTCTTTTTGGCTCCCAGTACCAAGAGATTGCAAGCTGGCATTTTTAATAATTTTGTCAAACCTCCAGCTGCGCCTGATTAGAAAAAAATATAATATAATTTAACAATGGTTATTATAACCATAATTTTTCTTTAACAAATTAATTAAAATAAAAACCAACCCATGATTTTTGCTGCGGTGGATGCTCCAACAATTACTGACAAGTTTGGTGCAATAAATGCCATTCTGCTTTCGACGTACTCGAAAATTTTGAGCTTACAGTTGTTAAGATCAACAGCCATGTCACAGGCTTCAATGATTGCTTCCTTTTCTTCTTCTGTTAATAATGTCCTGTGAGAATAAAAATTATTAATCAATTTAAAAACATATTCATATTTGTTTTTATTATTATTAATTTATATTAATATTATTATTGTTAAATGTTGTTTACCCTTGCGTTGTAGAAGCCGTCACAGATACAACCATAATTGTCGCTTGAGATAAAAATTGTTGTAAAATTTCGTTATTCTTCGCTCTGTCCAGGTCATTTTCTAGTTCCCGAACGGTCATAACGTATTCCAACGGCCCCACGACTAGAGATTCCAATTCCGGGAATCTTTTTGAATATTTGTCTCTAACAAATCGGTGAATGGTTGCTGTAAATGATAGAAGAATGAAAAATTAAAATGAGGGTAAGAAAGGATTAAAGAGGTAGATAAAGGAATGAATCGAGGGTCCTATTTAAGAAAAGGGTATCACAATGTTAAAACAATATATAATATTTTCTTCTATAGGAGCGTCGAAACCATTTTATGAATAAACTAGAAAAAGTAAACTTACCTATTTCGTCATCAATATTCACAGCTATGTTGTTTGCTTCGACGATTAATTGATACTCTGGATCTGATTCTACTGGACCAATTATGTCAGCTGATTTTCTGAATACCTTGCTGTACTTATCAATTTGATTCATTATATCCTTGAGTTTTGATTCATCACGGAGTTTTGCTAGTTGCTTTACAGATTCTACTTGAATATCTGTAAAAATAATGTTTATGGTCAATTTTTTCAAATTTCAAAACATTACCAAAAATAAGTTCAACTTTATTGTAGAAAAAATTAATTTAATTTTAGATAAAAAATAAAAAGAAGCAATTCTTTCTTTATCCCTTTTAAAAAAGTTGGTGACACACTGAAGTTAGTTCATATCTGTCAAAAAAGGGTGATAGATAAATCGTTGTTTGTGCTTTTTCAGTTTGATTCGGTTTGAAAATTCAAATCTTTTTCAA